>CAWUFW010000724.1:1935000-2195000 GCA_963921515.1 Calotriton arnoldi
AGATAAATCTTGTGGTGTATAGCCCATTTCCAAATGGCTAGGCATGACAGTTGTAGAGAGTGCCCACCCTGTTCCTGTATATAATACATAGCTGTCATGTTGTCTGTGTGGACTAGGACAGCTTTGCCTATGAGGTGAATTTGAAATTCTGTGCGCTAGAAACACTGCTAGTAACTCTAGGTGATTTATATGGAGACTCTTGTACTTTAGAGTCCACAACCCTTGGATTGTGTGATTGTGTAGGTGAGCACCCCAACCCGTGGCAAAGATGGCCGACTGGTGAGGAGCTCCGGCAGGGAGCTCCCGGCCAGGGATTGCCTTTTTGGATTAAATCCCCAGATGCCCTCCTCCTTCCTGGACCCACTTGCTCACCTGGTGTCTTGCTTGGCTGAGGTCCTTGATGCCCTGGTCTCCCGCATGCGGACTCGAGACTCCTGGTGAAAAGCGGAATCGATGCTTTCTTCCGTTTGAATGCCGGCCTGGAAGCAAGATGGCGACCGGACTGCTCTGAGCGGGACGAGCGGGCAGACACGATCCAGTGGCTCACCGGTGAGCGGGGCGCGACCTGAGATCGACGGACCCAGTGAGTGTGCGGGCGGCGGTGAGGAGGTGGGGCGGGGGTACCGGACTAGTGGGGTGAGCAGCAATCTGTACATTGTTTTCCTCTCCCCTGCCCCGCTCGAGATGAAGCGGGCCGTGGAGCCTCCCAGACCCGTCCGGCCACCCCGCAACCGGCAGCCTACGGTCAGAGTGACAGCGGCGGATTCCATGGGCGATGGCCATGGCCCTCGTGGGTGCCCGAGCACTGCCTGATCTCAAGATGGCGGTCGGACATGCCTGAATCTGTCTGTCCTCGTGACCACAGCCTGCGAGGACTTCAGACTGCTATCGCGAGCGGCCCCCCTGCAAGGTAGAGGTTAGCCTGTGGGGCAAATTCATGTATAATCGAATCGTGGGGGCTTGATGACAGCGCGGACATCTAAGATAAGCCCTGCCTGACTTCAACATAGTTGTCTAAAGCATCATACGGTACATGTATAGTCTAAATCAAAGATGTACCATTAATTCATTTAAAGAGCATTCAAGTATATCCTCACAAATCCAAACAAGGCACACACTATTGCTTTATAGGTGACTCTTATTTTATTCGGTCACTTTTCATAACATATTATCATCATATTCAATATTCAAGATAGAGAAATGGTTGCTCCAAGGGAAAATGTGAAGAAAGAAAGTGCTCGTGAAGTAAAATAGAATATGCAAGAGGGGGATCCAATCAAACAAATCAATGGTTCATCATTTTATATACATTACAATCTCATTAGCAAAACTGGTCGTGATTCATGATGGCACCAGTTCTACATAGGGGCCTGTCCAATGGTTAATTCATGGTTGTTCTTTTTGTTCTTTCACAAAAGTTTAGCAAACAACGTTTGTCTGTAAGCGGGTAGGACTGGGATGATATCGAGTACAGGCCCCGGGCGGGGGAAAGTGTAGACGTTTCGACCCTAGTGCAATGACGGCAGTTTGTATCCTCTGCAAGCGGGTCTTCCTCAGGACAGAAAGGAGGGATGGGGGGAGCAACTGATCATGGGTGATGCACAATTAAGGTGCCGCCCCTAGGCATGGATATTAAGGTCCGCAATAGAATTGCAGCTTGATATCAGCAGTATAATTTCAAATTAATGGGTGAGATAAATCGCCCACGGCGTCTTAATGAATCATCTTTACACAGCCCGGGAGAATCCAGCTGGTCTACTCGAGCAGAAGTATGGGAAGACATGGATGTGCTGTCTTCTTAGATGAACTGCGACTACTGCCAGGCATTTGGTAAATTCCCTGGGAGCATTGGTGACGCCAAACGGTAGTACTTTGAATTGGTAATGATGACCCGCTATCATGAATCTAAGGTATTTGCGATGAGCGGGATGAATTGGAATGTGGAAATATGCGTCCTTTAAGTCTAGAGTAGACAAAGTCGCCCTGCTGTTGAAGTGGGAGCAGTTGTTGAAGTGTCACCATGTGGAAATGCTCTGACAGTATGTAGCGATTTAGTTCTCTGAAGTCCAGAATAGGTCTCAAGGAGCCGTCCTTTTTGGAAATTAGAAAATACAGAGAGTACACGCCTGACTCTTGATATTGTAACGGTATAGGCTCTATGGCTCCTTTTAGCAAGAGGAACTGGACTTCCTGTTTGAGCAGGTGTAAATGTTCTGGTGACATTTTGTGAGAACGGGGTGGAATATTTGGAGGATTGTTTGTAAGCTCCAGGCAATAACCATGTTGGATAATTCCTAACATCCATTTGTCTGTGGTTATGGATTGCCAAATGGGGAGGAATTGTAGAAGACATCCCCGACAAGTGTTAAATGATCTGGGGAAGTGTAGGCAAGTCACTGCTTGTTAGGGGAGGGGGAATTACGTGGTGTGGAACCTTTGCCGTTGTTACCTCTGTATCCTCCTCTAAAGAACCCTCTTGAGGAGGAGGAGGATTGATTGTTGCCTTTGTACGAGGCAGCAGTATTGTCTGAGGACGTGGTCTTGGACCCCCCACGATAGAAGGAACGACGAAGGGAGTCACGATTAGAAGGAGACTGTAGGGCTCCCATTGACTTAGCCACTTCCGTATCTTTCTTCATTTTCTCCAATGACTTATCTACTTCGGGTCCGAAGAGATTCTCTTTGTCAAATGGAATAATTTAAAATGGATTGTTGGACTTCAGGTTTAAAACCAGAAATCCTCAACCATGCATGCCTCCTGAGTAACACACTAGTGTTGATCTCTCTAGCTGCAGGGTCAGCAGCATCTAAAGCACACCTAATAGAGGAATTGGAGATAAGCTTTCCTTCTTGTACTAAATCTTGAGCTTTAGCCTTGTGCTCATCTAGAAGATATTGGAGCAATTGCTCCATTTCGTCCCAGTGTGCCCTATCATACCTGGCTAGTTGGGCCTGAGTGTTGGCAATGCACCAATGATTCGCTGCTTGGGCGGCTACTCTTTTACCAGAGGCGTCTAATAATTTTGACTCTTTGTCTGGAGCGGGGCATCCCCTGAAGTTTTTGAATTGGCCCATTTACGGGCATTAGAGATGACCAAAGAGTCTAGTGGTAACTGTCCTTTAAAAAAGCTGGATCAGACAGAGCAGGCTTATATTTTTTGTCTATTCTGGGGGTGCGAATATGAGCATGAACAGGGTCATTGAATATATGTCATCAGCAGGTCTCATCATGCCTTTGAGCATAGGGAGAATCTGATTAGACCTTTGTGTGTTACTGAGCGTTTCAAATAAGAAATCTTCCTCTACGGATTCCTTGTGTAATTGTACCCCATGATATTCTGCAGCTCTAGCAAGTAATTCAAGATGTCCTACATTGTCAGGAGGGGAAGGCTTTGCAGGGTAAAGGTCTGGGTCATTGTCTGTGAGTGAATCAGTGTTGTAGTCTTTCCAGGGATCTACCGGTAAAATATTAGCCCCACCATCTCCATCATCATCGTTGTCATCAGGTTGTGGTGGTGGAGAGTTAGTTGATGTAATAAGTAAATGTTCTAATGGTGGAGAAGGTGGTGTAGGGGAATGTGGTGGAAGAGGAGGAGGAAAGGGGTTAGTACCAACATTCTTCCTCTTCAAAGGAATGTGATAATGTGTGTCCTCTGACTCAGGTTTGAGCTTCTGAGGCGGTTTAGTAAGAACATGTCCTGTATCGGGATTAATATAAAGTTCCTTTTGTTTTGGGTCCGATTAAGGTGGTGGAACGTCGAAAATCGGATCCTGCAGCTTCGGAGGAACATTTTTCGGTTTCGGCACCGAGGACTTCGGTGCCGGGATGGAATGACTTTTCAGTGTGGAAGATTTTGGTTCCGAAGCAGTCTTTGATTTCGGTGTCAAGGGTTTCGGCTCTGAAGCAGTTTTCGGCTTCGAGCCTGAAGGTTTCGGCTCATTGCCTGACTTTGACTGGCTTGATCCCGAGCTGGAAGGTTTAACGACGTGTTTCGGAGCCGAGCAGGAAGGCAGAAACATCTTGGTGCCGACCGTGGCCCGAAGGCGGGGGTGGAACCGAAGCCTTTTGCTTGGTCTGAGTTGGATTTTGTGGCAAGGGGTGTTCGGTACTCACGGGATGTTGACCTTGAGGTATTTCGTCTTCCATCTCTGAGTCTCATTCCGGAATGGATACAAGTTCTTCTTGTTGTTCTTCTGCCCCTTGTGCATCGAATTCTTCTTGGTCGGATCCTTCACCGAAGATGTCCGGCGTGTATTCGATGTTTTGGCTTTGCATTTCACGACGTTGAGCCCGACAATCGCGGAGCGTTTTCTTAGACCGAAACGATCTGCACGCTTCGCAATCCTGTTCGTTGTGCTCCGGAGATAAGCACAAGTTGCACACTGCGCGGTACTTCGCGTGGCACCGAGGACAGAATTTGAATGGAGTCCGTTCCATCGACTGCGAGGTGGACCGACGTGGTTAGGCCCAACAGCTTTCCCGGAGTTTTCCGATCGAAATAGAGATTTTCCTCGACAGATACGATATGCGGAGAAGTGGCATACGCGTTCGAAACAATACCGACGTGGGTAGAGTGTATTGCGCACTGAGAAGAACCCGAAGAACGGTTTCGAATTGGAGCGCAGCAATACATGTCCGAACCCGATGGCGGAAAAAAACAATCTAACAATGGAGTTGATGCCCATGTGTACTATCACTGAAGGAGGAGTCACCATACCTCGTGACTGGAAAGACTTCTTCGAAGATGAACAATTTGGAAACATCTGGACCCAACACTAGATGGCAGGAGTATGCAAAGCATGTGATCTACAGCTCACATGCCTCGAACACAGGTAATTCTAATGATTGATTAATATGAAAGTTGGAAACCACTTTTGGAAGAAATTTAGGTTTGCTCTAAGTACTATCTTGTCCCTATGAAGTGGAAGAAAGGTTCCTCAAGGGTTAGTGCCTGAATGTCACTAACTCTTCTAAGTGAAGTAATAGCAATTAAAAAGGCGAATTTCCAGGATAAGTATTGCAATTGACAAGAGTGGAGTGATCCAAATGGAGGCCCCATAAGTCTTGTTTGTACGATGATTAAGTTCCGTGCAGGTTGAAGTCTGAGGGGAATGATTCTTTTAAGTCCCTCAATAAAAGTTTTGATAACAGGTATTTTAAATAATGACAAATGTTGTCTATTTTGCAAATAGGCTGCAATAGCTGCGAGGTGTGATCATTTTGAAGTATAGGTAAACCCTGTGGTTTGCAAATGCAGTAAGCAATTATTGTTTGTACTTTTGCATTGAGTGGGTTCTTTTGTTTCTGACAGTATATCACAAATCTTTTCCATTTATAAGAATAACAGAGATGAGACAGGAGCAAAGGGCTGATTAATTGTTGATTCCTTTGAATATATGAATGTGGTAAATGTGGTGAAATGCTTGCACTTAACCGATGTGTGGTGTACATGTTTTTTATTTCAAACCAATAAAAACATCTTTTAAAAAAAATATATTTTCCATTTAGCTGCAAAACATTGCCTGGTGGAAGGTTTGTGATGCTTCTTTAGGAATGTCCATACATTGCTGTGTTAAGTTTAAGTACCCAAATTCTAAGACTTCAGGAGCCATATTGCAATTTTCATTCCTTGTGTGGGACTAGGGAGAGCTCCAACAGTGTTGCAAACCATGGTTGGCGAGCCCATGTTGGTGCTTTAAGTATCATTGTAAGAGATGTTTGTCTGAGTTTCCTGACCACTAATATAAGTAGTGGGAGAGGAAGCAAAGCATATGCAAATATCCCTGACCAGTTTATCCATAGAGCGTTGCACTTGAACTGCTGGTGTGGGTACCTACTTGCAAAGTTTAGGCATTTTGTATTTTCTGGGGTTGCGAACAGATCTTTTGATGGAAACTCCCATCTTTAAAAGTATGGTAGGAGAACTGTGGGGTGGAGTTCCCATTTGTAGACTTGTTGCTGTGTCCTGCTTAGAAAGTCTGCAACCGGATTGCTTGTCGCTAGGACATGTTCTACTAGGAGATGAATGTTGTGATGTATTGCTATGCTCCATATTTTCTGTGCTAACCGAGATAATTGGAGAGTGTGCCCCTCTCTGTTTTTGTATGTAAATACATAGTTGTCATATTGTCTGTTCGAATTAGGACAACTTTGTGTTGTGGGTGAGGTAGGAAGGCTTTCACTGCTAGGTGAATAGCTTGCAGCTCTAGGTGACTGATATGGAGATTTGTGTGTTTGGAGTCCCATACACCCTGAATTGTGAGATGAGCTCCCAGACCAATCAGGGAAACATCCACTGTGAAAATTATTTGTGGAACTGGGTCTTGAAACAGCCACCCTTTGGATAAAGTCTGTGGATTCCACCATTGCAGAGAGTGATGTGTGTTGCTGTCTACCAACACTAGATCGTGAGGTTGACCCAGTGACTGTGTCCATTGATGGGAGAGATCTCATGTTTAGTCTGGGATGTGGGACTGTGAAATGCAAGATGCCATCATGACTAGAAGTCATAGTATGTTTTTGTTTCAGTGCCGAAACTAATGGTCTAGGCTTTGTAGACCCAAAGGTGAAGGCCCTTGCTGTAGGTTGGACTTTCGGAGCCGAGCCAGTGGGCGGGCTTCCGAGTCAGTTTTTCGGTGCGTGCCATGGCTTTTTTGCAGTGGTGGACAGTAAGCAGTCTTTCGGATGGAGCAGATGTTTTGGGCTTTGGATCAGAGGTAAAAGTACTCACTGTCCGATGCTGCTGCGCTGGCTGGAGGGTGGCTGAGTCCTGGTCGGAATCAGACTGGGAATCTGAATCGTGTATTGATAATGATTCCTCTTGTGCTGCAAATGCTTCCTCGTCTTCCTCCTGTTGTTGACCGAAAATGTCTGGTACTTCGTCTGTTTGCCTAAGCTGCATTTCTTGACATCAAGCATGTCGATCTTAAAGAGTCTTTTTTGATCAAAATGACTTGCAGGCCTCGCAGCTTTCCGCTTTATGATTTGGCGAGAGGCATAGGTTGCTAACAGAGCATTGGTCGGTATGGGGGTATTTAGAGTGAAAATACGGACAGAAGCGGAACGGAGTTCGTTCCATTAGCAAATCATTCTCCGAAGTACTGTGGAAGTGAAGAAAAGGCCCAGCTGGGTGTGGCCCGTAGGCCAAGGAAACGAGTGGAAGACCCGCTGCACAGAAGGATGATCGCTCGGAACGCAATAAAACAAAGCGATTGAGACAATACTGTTAAGTGGAGATCTGCTAGAGAACCGAAGGGAGCTTGAAAGAGTCTCAAAACGGAGCGCGAGAGATTACATCCATGCCCGTCGGCGGAAAAAACAATTTGGAAATGGAGTCGATGACCATGCGCAGTATCACCTAGAGGAGGAGTCACACAGCCTCGTGACTAGAAGAAAACTTCTTGGAACAAAAACAACTTGCAATCATCCAAGCACAACACTAGATGGCGGACTTATGCAAAGCATGTGTATTTACAGCACACATGCCTCGAACACCCAAGTTACTCAAAATACTCAAGCCGGTACATAACTAATATCCTACTACGGACACTCTTTACCCGTTTCAAACCCCGACAGTCACTAGACCTACACTGAGAAATGAAGTAAACAAGAGTTGAAAAGTAGGTACTGTTAACAGTGTTTACTCTATGGAGTTTACGCTATACGACATGGTTAGCAGACAGTGAAACTCTCATGAGAAATACACCAGAGTATTAAAAAGTATCTACTATGCACAGTGTACACTCTATGCAAAACTTGTCCAATGAGCGCCTTAAAATACCCAAGGTCTGAAGGTGCTAAAGATTATACTACCTGCAGACTTCATACCGTGGTGAAAACTTTACAGAGCCCATCTTTTGAAGCAGAACAAGCACATGTACAAAGGTTAGTACCTGGTGGACACTGTCTTCTATGTTAAGTAGAAATTGTCATGCTGAGACAAGTCCGTCTAAAATCACAAGGTTGCTTACAATACTTTGTATGCAGTATGCAGAATCTTTGCACTGTTGGAAACTTTTTCCGCAGTACCCAAAAACTTGTGTGAAATATGTTGTCGCCTGCACTCGGAGTTACTCTTCAATACAAAGATTTATAACGTGTTCAATACCTCTACACACTTAAGAGGCATTAGGAACACATGTTTTGTAAACACACCAATTAGCTGGACACACACTGTACAAAGTTGGTAGAAAGGTAATATGGCAGTTACCTGTCAATATGTAAACTATAAAACAAACTAACACACTTATTGGATGATGTCATCAGTGATGTCATAAATTAGATCATAGACCATACTATGAGTGATGTCATATGAAGCAGTGCATGGCGGGGCACAAGTTATAGTTAGCTCTGCTAACTATAACTGGTGAATATCTGTGTTTTTTTTTTTTAGTTCAAACCGTTAA
This sequence comes from Calotriton arnoldi, assembly GCA_963921515.1. NCBI lineage: Eukaryota > Metazoa > Chordata > Amphibia > Caudata > Salamandridae > Calotriton > Calotriton arnoldi. The sequence goes on from CAWUFW010000724.1 coordinate 1,943,407, forward strand.
TGTTGTCATTTAATTAGAACACACACACACACACACACACATATATATATATACACACACATATATATATATATACACACATATATATATATATATATATATATATATATACACACACATATATATATATACACACACATATATATATATATCCTTTTACATGCTACAGCAGGGATTTTCCAAATTTGCTAAAATCACTGGTATCAACACCAGGATTTTTCACGAGCCTTGAGAAGCCACTACCCCACTCTGAAAAGTGTTCCAGACTTCAGTGCAGTGCAGTTCCCGATCTGACCATTTATGGACAGGTCAATATCTTGGCCATAGTCCAATATCAAGGGAGGTGGGCAAGGTTGTGACGCAAACAATTGCTGTTATTAGATTAAAAAATAGTTCTGTTTCATGTCCATTAAACCTTAGTGTGACGAGAAGGTTTGTCATTCTAAACATTGGGTCACGGTTCTAAAAAGTATAGGGTGGAGAGGGAAGCACTGGTCTAGAGCCATCAGCACAAAAACAAAATCAGTGCCAATCCTCTGACTGTAGGTGGAGGATTAAAAAAAAGTCCATTTATAATCTAGTCCTATTTGTGGACAATATGCTTTACTACCAACCTGTCCTTGATCGAAAGCTTTTATCAATGAATTCACTGACTTTTCAAGAGTCTCAAGCTTTTAAAATTAACTATTCCATATCCACAGCACTGGGGATTTGCACATATGTCCTAAACATGGTCTGCTATGATGTGGGCGTTGGTGCCAAGAATAGTCTCAGACTCTTTGGAGTACTTGGGAATATGAATCAGAGAGAGAAGGTAGAGTTTAAATGCAGCCAATGCCTCCCTTTCTTCTGCACACGGTTTTCAAAGACTTATAAGGAAAGGGGAGGCTGCAGGTATCTTGGTTTGGAATAATTACAAACATTACAATGAACTTAATTCCCAGACTGCTCTATGTTACCCAGGTGAGGAAAATGCCAAACTATACAGAATAGGCTCCTAGCACTTGTATATAAGGGCAAAACCCCATTGGTATCTAGGAAGATGTATATAGAAGAAAATATGATGGAGACCTAGGCTTGATAGATAGATTGAAGCAGCTCAGTTTCTAGCATTGATTGATCTCACTACCCTAGGAAGCACAAAATTGAAGGTAAATGTAAAAAAAAAAAAAAAAAAAAAGAATTTGTTGTCAGTCAAACCAGTGTACGTATTACTGTGGTTTCCAGCCTAGAAAACTACTCTGATTTATTGGAGTCCACACAGATTACACTAGTGCACCAGAATGCCAATGTTAGGAGAAATAGTGTGACTTCTTACCCCTCCCCGGTGTCTCCAGTATCAAACAACCTGACTTTCTACTGGGCTTAATAGACAAGGAACTTTGCATACGGTTCTGAAGCGGAGAGGCTACTTTGGGTGACTTATTTTTTAAGGGTAGGTCGCTCGCTCCTACTGATATATGTAAGTGATAAAATATTTAAGGACAGAATACCTTTTGATGCACACAATTATTCCATATTAAAAGTTCATGAGGCCAAAAAAATATAAAAGGTATTGCACGCCTATATCAGATCCTTTGACTGATTTCAAACTCACTTACACTGGTAAATGTAAAAAAGAATTACGGAAAGAAATAGGCAAAGCCTCATCGATACACATTTGGGATTGAGCGCTACGGCTTCTATATGTACTTCATATGAGGAAAATCGTTATAAAATTATTATTATGGTATTTAACTACCGACCGCCTCCATGCAATGTTTGGTACTTCTTCCGAATGCCGACACTGTGGCCAAAGAAAGCAGAACCATGTTCCATATGTGTTGGGGATGTGAAGTAATTCAATTATATTGGAAAATTATAGTTACTAAGATCACAGAAATCACAGGTTTTTAATTATGTATGGTCCCCGTGAATCTAGTTTTAGGTGATACGGTGAATGATTTGGAATACCTGCTGACCACCTGGAGTGAGAACTTCATTATTCATTTGTTTATAGCGCCCAGATTAACATTAGCACACTATTGGAGACCCCCATCATCTCCTCCGAAAAAGATATGCTAGTCCAAAATATGGCTGACATATTCAATGGAAAAACTCACAGCAATACTGAAGGACAGAGTCCTGCAATGAAAACAAATATGAGCTCCATTCCGGATGGATTTAAAGCGTCAAGATAGAACTAGCTTGGGCCCAAGATGCGTACTTAAGGTTTTACATCAATTGGGACTCTGCAATCCCAGCGCACCAGAGAGTTCCTATTCGGAGGGATTTGATCATTCAGAGTGATTTATATGGGAGGTGAGGTGTTCTTGTCTGATACCCAGGTCAGAGGGTACATTTTATAGATGAAATGGGTTTAGTAATATTGAACGATTGAGTGAGGGGAGGCTGCATTTTCCTTTCTATGCATTAATTTATTTTTGTTTTGTTCTACATCTCTTGTGTAATATATGCGCTTATTTATCAACAATTATGGATAGTCAATTACAAGATATTTCTTGGGTGCTAAGACTTACCTAGTATCAATCAATCAGCATTTTTATAGCACAGCACTGTCACCCCCTAAGGGTATCTGGGCGCTGTTGGTGCTGTGTCTCAGTTGAAAAGACATGTTTTGAGTTTCTTTCTTAAGTCCGCCAGAGAGGGTGATGTAACAAGGTGGAGGGGCAGGGTGTTCCATGTCTTGGCAGCGATGTACAAGAAGGAGCAGACGCCGCTGCGGCTGCAAAGAATGCGGGGGTGTGCAAGGCCAAGTGAGGCGGAGCGCAGTTGTCTTGCGGGCAGATGGAAGTTCAGTCGATGGTTGATTTAGGAAGGTCCTTGGTTGTGTAGAGCCTTCTATGCGTGAGTGAGGATCTTGAACTGGCATCTTTTCTGGTTGGGTAGCCAGTGTAGGTTTCTGAAGTGGGAGGTGATGCAGGTCCATCTGGGGAGGTCCAGGATGAGCCTGGCTGCGGTGTTCTGTATGGTCTGGAATCATTTGAGGAGCTGGGTGGAGATTCCAGCATACAGAGCGTTGCCATAGTTGAGGTGGCTGGTAACGAGGGCCTGCGTGACTGTCTTTCTGGTGTTGATTGGGATCCATCTGAAGATTCTGTGGAGCATACGGAGGGTGTGGAAGCAAGAGGAAGGGACTGCGCCGACTTGTCGTTTCATGGTCAGTTGGCTGTCGAGGAGGATGCCGAGGTTGCGTGCATGGTCTGTCGGCAGGGCCGGACTGGCCGTGGTGGGCACCGGGCGTTTCCCCGGTGGGCCGCCAGGTTGGGGGCTGGGTTTGGGCCCCTGGGGGCCGTTTTTGTTACCGGGGGCCAGTAATATCGGCCCCCTGTAACAAAATCGGCCGAAACCCAGCACTAGCAAACTGCTCGGCCGCACCCCCTCCCCCCTGGAGGGGGGCCTGGCCGAGCAGTTTGCCAGGGCCGGTTTCGGTTCCCAGTCCGGCCCTGTCTGTCGGTGTGGGTGTTGGTCCGAGTTCCACTGGCCAGCAGCTGTGGTCCCAAGTGGAGGTGTTCTTCCCAAAGAACAGTACTTCTGTTTTGTAGGAGTTGAGTTTGTGGCAGCTGTACCTCATCCATTTGGCTACGTCAGTCATGGCGTTGCAGAAGTTGGCTTTGGAGGGGGCTTCTTTGAGCGAGAGGATAAGTTGAGTGTTGTTGACGCAGGAGATTATGTTGAGTCCGTGGGATCTGAGGAAATCTGTGAGGGGGGTCATGTAGATGTTGAACAGGGTGGGGCTGAGGCATGATCCTTGGGGTATGCTGCAAATGATGTCCTTGGGTGAGGAGGTGATGGGAGGCAGACGGATGCTCTCTGTGCGTCCTGAGATGAAAGAGGCAATCCACTTGAAGGAGTTTTGCTGTATGCCAACGTTGTGGAGTCTGTTGATGAGGGTGTGGTGCGATACGGTATCGGACGCAGCAGAGAGCTAGAGGAGAACCAGGGCGACAGTTTCTGATGTCGTCTGTGGTGGCAATCAGCGTGGTCTCTGTGCTGCGGTTGGCATGGACTCCTGACTGTGAGGGGTCAAGTAGGTGGTTGAGTTTCAGGTATTCAGTAAGCTGTTGATTGATGGCTTTCTTGAGTACTTTGGCATGGTACAGGAGCAGGGAGATTGGTCGGTAATATTTTAGGTCATTGGGGTTGGTGGAGGGCTTCTTTAGGAGGGGGTCTAACCTCTGCGTGCTTCCATCCATCTGGGAAGGTTGCTGAGGAGATAGAGGTGCTGAGGATGCTGGTGAGTTCCGTGCTGATTGGGTTGGCTCCGAGGTTGAAGAGATGGTGGGCGCAGGGGTCGGTGGGTGCCCCGGAGTGGATGGACGAGATGATGGTTGTGGTGGTCTGAGTGGTGAGCGGAGACCAGGTGGTTATCGTTCGGCTAGTGTTCGCTAGTTGATTGAGGTTGTCGAGGCTGAGAATGTTGGGGTTGGCGGTCGAGGTTGGTGTATATGGTGTTGATCTTGCTGTGGAAGTAGTCAGAGAGGGTGTTGCAGAGTTCTTGGGAGGGGTGGATGGTGTTCTCTGTGGCTGCCAGGTTGGAGAATTACTTGACAATTTTAAAGAGTTGTTTCGTGTGGTTGGCCGTGTGTGGATGCGGTCAGTGATGGCTGCTCTCTTGGCCTCCTTGCTGCATAGGTGGTAGTTGCTGAGAGGTCCTTGGTGATGCGCCATCTCTTCGATTCAGTAGCAGTTGCGTTTGGTGGTTCTGAGCTCTGGGGTGTACCAGCTGGCTGGCTTGAGGGTTTTCTGGGTTTTTGCTGGTTTCAGCAGGGCGATTCTGTCAGCGCATTTGTTGATCCAGGCAGAGGAGTCCCTGACTAGCCTGGTTGAGATCTGCTGAAGTTTCAGGTTGTGTGGTGCTGAGGGCCTGAGTCCATTGTGTCTCAGTTATCTTGCCCCAACTGCAGTGGGTGGAGCGGTGGTGCTTGGCGGAGGCACACTAGGCGTCGGAGATGGTAAAGTGAACGATGGTGTTGTCGGTCCAGGTGAGCTCTGTGACGCAGGTGAATTAGATTCTATCGCTGGAGGTAAAGATGGTGTTGAGTGTGTATCAGTCTTTGTGCATGTGTTTGGTGACTAGTTGGGCAAGGCGGTAGCAAAACAAAGCAGAACACAATGCGCTAGATTAGGTAAACCCAAACGAAAATAACTGAATTACGCAAGAAGTAACTAAATAAGGCAAGACAAAATGACTGACAAAATTAGGCGGGACAAACTAAATCAACTAAATGTACGCAATCCAAAGCAAGAGCAGGCTCTGAGTGGAGGTCCCGACGGGCTCGAACTGGAGGCTGTCAGAACTAGGAGCGGTGTCCTGATCTCGTGGAGCAGGGAGATTGGCGCAGTGACCAGGAGAAGTCAAGGGCGACTCCCTCATAACTCTACAAGTAAATTGTAATAACTTTTTAGAGACTAAGTTATGTTGACAGTAGGTTTGATTATTTAATAGGTATAAAAAATATATCTCTTCCAGAAGCTATAAATAACTTGATGCTCCTGTGTCCTATGTTGTAAAGGAAGGAGAACTCTCCTCTTTCCCTGTTTTAAGAAAAAGATCCTGCTCCTGCAAAGATGCCCAAATCTGGAACACCATCCATCTTCATGCTCCTCAAAATTGTAAATCCCTTCTAAAGAACAAGGTCCTGGGGAGGCATTTGCACCTGGGCATTTAATCTCAGGATGCATGTGTACCATTTCTTTGCAGCTCTATACTCCAACTCCTGGGTGGAACTAGTCTTCTGAAACTCTCCTCTCAGTTTTGTAGACCACTTCTTCACTATATATTTATTGCTCTGTCTGCAAAAGTGCATAGTTTGTCTTCTATTCGGTTACGACCCTTTTCTAGATTTACAGTACTTTCAACACTACTACACACACTCTACTTGTATTTAGCTTGACAATAATGTTGGTATCAACATGTGCGTGTATCTGTTTTGGAACGCCGTGCATGAGTGGTCTGACCCAATTTGCAACCAAAATTAGGTTGCTGGTGCTACTGTTCTCAAGTCATAATGTATAATTATTTAATACCCTGTTTCCTCCCACTGTCAAATGCTACTATTGTTAGCTCACAAGCTTTATTTTAACTAAATCATGTAGGCTGTCCAATCTTGCACTGTGCTAGGCATTTGTATTGCTTTATGATAGTATAGAGCTCTGAAATATGGTTGGGTTTATTCTGTGGTATATGGATAAGTTATTACCTGTAATCCTAGTTCTCTTCCAGTTGTATCCTCATCAAAGTCATAAGCACATGAATATTCCCGCCCATGCGCGGGGACCCCGGTAACATATAAAACATATATGTGGAAAAACATATATGTAGCTATATATATATATATATATATATATATATATATATATATATATATATATATATATATATATCTCTACATATATATATATATATAACAATAAACACAATGCAGCCTTCCATACACTAAAAAGCTGAGCAATGTTGAAAGAATTTTCTTTGCACATATATACAATTCCAATAAAGCAGGGAGAAAAAAAAAACATTTGAAAACTGCTTTAATGCACAATAGAAATCATAATCCTGCAAGGAGGAATGAAAAACCATTGCCAGCCCATAGGCTGCATTCCAGAAAACATAAGTGTAGAAAGCTGAAAAGCTAACCCACAGAAACACATAGAATAAAACTGGCACCGTGCCTTTAAGGCAACCATGACCCCTAGCTTCCCATCATGCCTCAGAGGTGACAGTTAGGTCAGTTGTTCTTTGCAGAGACCCGAAGGCCAGGGCACAAAGAGATGACATTTACCTTGATCATTTGCCCGGGGAGGAAGGGTGGGTTGCTTATGACTTTGATGAGGATACCCCTGGAAGAGAACTAGGATTACAGGTAAGTAACTTATCCTTCTCTTCCAGGGGATCCTCATCAATAGTCATAAGCACATGAATAGAGTAGCAAGCCCATCCCCTCTTCCTGCGGGCAAGTGACAAGCGTAAAAAACATCAATGATTCCAATCAAGCTAGCATTGGAACAGATTCCTTGGCCTACTTGGGTATCCGCTCTGGAGTCAGAATCCAGACAGTAATGTCTAGTAAACGTGTGTACCGACTTCCAAGTTGCAGCCTTGCAAATCTCGGCCATCGGTACATTGTGTAAGAAAGCTATTGTAGCCGCCTTTCCCCTAGTAGAGTGAGCTTTAGGAGAGACCAACAGAGGCTTGTTCGCTAATTGGTAAGTTAATTTAATACAGGACACTATCCACCTCGAAATGGATCGTTTGGAGGCTGGAAAGCCTGTCCTAACAGAGCCATAGTTTACAAACAATTGGTCGGCCTTTCTAATGGATTTCGTTCCCTCCAAATAGAATTTGAGAACCCTCTTGAGGTCTAGTGAGTGAAGAGACCTTTCTGCTGGTGTAGCAGGATTGGGAAAAAAAAGAGGGGAGAGAAATCGTCTGGTTGACATGGAAGTCAGACACCACCTTTGGTAGGAAAGAAGGGTGAGTTCTCAAGACCACCCTATTGTGATGGAAAACCGTATACGGTTCCTTAGAGCAGAGTGCCTGGATTTCACTCACTCTGCGTGCTGATGTGATAGCCACCAAAAAAGCTACTTTCCATGTAAGGTGCTGTAACGTGGCCTTATTAATGGGTTCGAAAGGAGGACCCATCAATTTGGACAAAACTAGATTCAACTCCGAAAGGAGGAGAAGGAGGTCGGACAGGGGGATAAACCTTCTTCAACCCCTGAAGGAAATCCTTGACCACCTGAAGCTGAAAGAAGGAAGGTTGGTTAGGTGATTTTCTATAGGCTGTAATGGCCGCCAAATGAACTTTTATGGAAGTGTACTTCAAACCAGATTTGGCCAAGTAAAGCAGATACGGCAAGATTACCTCTTCTTGCCCACTAGTCGGACTCCAACCATTACGCATACACCACAAGTAAAATCTTTTCCATTTAAAAGAGTAAGAGCTCCTTGTGGATGGTCTCTTTGACTCCCTCAAAATCTCCATACAGTCCTGAGGGAGATTCAAGTGTCCGTACTGTAGGACCTCAGGAGCCATGCTGCCAAGCTCAGGGAGGGAAGGCTGGGGTGCAGAATCTTCCCGCCCATTTTGGTCAGAAGGTCCGGCCTGCACGGGAGCCTCCTGTGCGGACAGATAGAGAGTTGTAAAAGGTCCGGATACCACCATTGGCGAGGCCAGTCCGGTGCAATCAGGATCATCTTCATCCTGGATCGGATGAGCTTGGTCACCACCTTTGGGATGAGAGGAAGGGGCGGAAAAGCGTATGCAAACGTCCCGGACCAGTCTATCAAAAGAGCATTCCCGCTCGTTCCTGGTCGGTAAAATCTGGACGCGAAGGCGTGGCATTTTCTGTTTAGATCATCTGCAAAGAGGTCGATGGATGGAAGACCCCATTGATGAAAAATATCTGCCACCACCTCGTCGTTGAGCACCCAGTCTTCTTGTTCTTCGAAGTGCCGACTGAGAGCGTCTGCTCGCACGTTCTGTTCTCCTGGCAGATGCACCGCCGTGATCGAGAGGTTCCTGGCCAGCAGCCAGTGCCAGATCGCTTGCGATTCCAGTGACAGAGGGCGAGAGTGCGTTCCACCTTGTTTAAGTAATACATGGTGGTTGTATTGTCCGTTTGTATCAGTATTGACTCGGACTGAATCGATGGATGGAATGCCTTGAGGGCCAAATGAACCGCCCGCAGTTCTAACATGTTTATATGATAGGCCTGCTCGTTGTTCGACCATCTGCCCTGAGTTGCAGTTGACCCAGGTGCGCCCCCCATCCCTGAAGAGACGCATCTGTGATCAGGGATTGTTTTGGGAGAGGTTGATGCAATGGGACTCCCACTAGAAGATTCTTTGGCTGAGTCCACCAGACAATGGACTTCTTCGCTGCTTGAGAGGAGAATTCGGTCTTCCCAATGCCCTGAGGATTGGTCCCATTTGTCCTCCAGATCCTGCTGTAACGGTCTCATTCTCAATCTGGAGTTGGGTATGAGAAATATGCAAGAGGCCATCGACCCCAGTAGAGATGCCACTTGTCTTACTGATGGTTGATGTGCTTGAAGGATGATATTGCATTTGTTTCTCATTGATAACAGTCTCTCCTCCGAAGGAAACACTTTTCCTTGGTCGGAGTCCAGGGTGGAGCCCAGATAGTGGAGCGTTTGAGTGGGCTGTTGAACTGATTTTTCCATGTTCACATGAAGGCCCAAGCGGTGAAGTAGATCTAGGCAGGTGTGATAGTGGTTCTGCACCATGTGAGGAGATGACCCCTTCAACAGCCAGTCGTCCAGGTATGGATACACAAACAGGCCTTGGCGATGTAATGCTGCCGCCACCACTGCCATGCACTTCGTGAATACCCGCGGGGCAGATTTGAGGCCGAACGGTAGGACTCTGAACTGGTAATGCTTCGCGCCTACCATGAATCGCAGGAACTTGCGATGCCGTGGAGCAATTGGAATGTGGAAGTACGCATCTTGGAGATCCACCGAACACATCCAATCCCCTTTCTGCAGATGTGGAAATATTTGATGGAGCGCCAACATACGAAACTTCTCCTTTCGAACGATCTTGTTCAGAGATTGGAGATCTAGAATGGGTCTGAACTTGTTTGCTTGGTCTTTTTTCGGTACAAGGAAATATCTGGAGTAGACTCCTTTTCCCCGTTGAGCAGGAAGGACCTCTTCTATGGCTAGTTTCTTCAGAAGGGTCGACACTTCCTGACGCAGCAAATCCAGGTGTTGAGGACGTGATCTTACTAGAGGAATGTCTCTTGGAGGCGCGCAGAAACGTAGCGCGTACCCATTGCACAGTATATTTAGCACCCACTGATCTTTGGTGATGCTGCGCCACTCTTTTATGAAATTTGAGATACTTCCTCCCACTGGAGTGCGCAACGGTGCTAGAGGAAGCGGAAACTCATTGCTTGCCTGGAGTTTTAGCTGTGGAGGAGGATTGCTGTTGATGTCCTCCTCTGCCTCTCGAGGAACGACGGCCTTGGTATTGAGATTGTTTGCTGCTTTTGCGACCATTGAGGGGTTTGAACCCTCTGATGGTAGTTCTTGCGGTTATAAGGCCTGTAGCGCCGCCTGAACTCCTTTTTCTTCTCTAGGCCAACGGCCTTCAGTGTATCCAACTCGGCCTTCATTCTGGCCATCTCCTCGTCTGTGTGCGATCCAAAAAGGGAGTTACCAGAGAACGAAAGATTTAAAATACGCTGCTGACCTTCCGGTTTCAAAGCTGTTAGGCGTAACCAGGAAGACCTCCGTGCGCATATTCCATGCGCATACGAGTGCGCAGCCAAAGAAGCTGCTGTGCTGATCACTTGATTGGCTACCAGCGCCCCTTCCTGGAGAATCTCTGCGAAATGTTGTCGATCCTCCTTTGGCAGTTTCTCTTTAAAACGCTCCAAAGAATCCCATAAGGACCTGTCGTAACGGCCCAGCAGGGCGGCAGCGCTAGACACCAGAAGATGCTGCAGAGCCGCAGGCCTTTCTCCCCCAAGAATCCTGAGCTCTACTCTCCTTGTCTGGAGGAACTGAGGAAGAAGCAACCGCGTGCGTCTTCTTTGCTGCTGCGATTATAACCGAATCCGGTGGAGGATCTGATTTCAGAAATAAAGGATCCGATGCAGCAGGTTTGTACTCTTTCTGGATCAGAGCTGGAGCTGCCTTAATCGAGGATGGGGTGAGAAAGATGTCCATTACTGGTTGAAGGAGACCAGGGACCAGAGGGAGTAATGGCCTAGCCGCAGACCGCTGATGGAGTCTCGGAAATGACTTATGTGGAGGTCTGAGGAGCCGACATATCTATGCTCAGCTTCTGCGCTCCTCTAGTAAGGACATCATGGAAGGTGTTAACATCGTCGATGGGTGACACTCTTGAGGGAGGGCTATCCATAAGGGTAGGAGAGTAGTCCCTTTTGGAAGAGTAAGTCGAGGAAGACGACCAAGATGGGGTCCTTCTTCTTTTATGATCAGCATGAGTTGGTCTATGCTCCGGAGATTTGCCTCGGTGATCCCTGGTCCGAGTAGTAGGAGACCTGTCCACCTCCTGCACCAGTCGTAGTGGAGACCTGTGCAGTGGACTGGAATAGGCCGTAGGCCGCTGAGCTTGGCCGGAAGGTTCTTTCTGCCAGTGATGGATAGGCTGAAGCCATCTTGGCCAAAGATGAACCGAAGGAGATTTCTGCCTCCGTGGAGAGCCTCTTGGAGATCTTCTTGTCTGCTCTGGAGACTGAGCAGAAGAGCTTCCAGACGTTGAGTCCACCTGGGGAGAGCTCATAATTGAACGAGAGGACTCTCTGCGGTCTTTGGAGACTGATCGGCGACTTGATGAACAATGTGACGTCGATGGGGAGTGTCTCGACGTCGACCGACTATGTGTCACCAGAACTGGTGAACCTTTAGAGAGGGATCTTTTCTTCGACGTCGACCTCTCCTTGTGTTTCGACGTTGAAAACTCCGATGTCGAACACCTGGACCTTACAGACTTCGCCCTCGACGTTGAGCGTCTAGGAGAACCCAACGAAGTGCGAATCGACGGAGAAACCCTTCTCGACGTCGTGTCCTTGGGCCTCTCAGATCTCTCGGTCGACGCTCAGCGTCTAATGGAAGCCAGCGGAGCCGAGATCGGGGCACCTCAACGTCGAAGGAGACCGCCGCCGTCTCAACGTCGAACGTCGCTTTGTATACTTGACATTAGGTCTCGACGACGAATCCTTCTTCGTCGTCGATGAAGATCTAGCCCTCGACGTTGAACATTGCCTGGTTGACGACAACGGAGGAGACCGCTTGGACGTTGAATGCCTTGCCTCTGGTGACAACGAGGCACGTCTCGACGTTGACCGCCGCCTGGTTGACGGCAACGGAGACGCCTGCTTCGATGCCGATCGCCGGTGCACCGGCGGAGCATGTCTCGACGTCGACCGCCGTACTGACGGCGGAGATCTATCCCGCGAGCCCGCACCAACGGAGAACGACTCTTCGATGCGATTGTCGCCGGGTTGACGACGGCGGAGGATGCGACGTACCTGTAGTCTTCGTCGACGACCGGTGTTCTCTCGACGGCGAGCCCGCCGCCGATGGTCTTTCCGTCGACGTTTTCGCTGCCGATGAAGGTATTTTTGGCACCGAGCCCGACGCCGATGGATAGCAGACTGGAACCTTACTTCTAGATGAAGATCTGGCTCTCTCTTTCCTCTTCTTCACTGGAGACCTGCCTCTTGAAGGTGTTTTCCCCTTCTCAGCTAGCCCATGGAGGCGAATCCGCTCTCTGTCCTTCAGAGTTCTATTGGACAAGGACTGACAATGCAGGCAAGTCTTGGGAGCATGATCATTAGGAAGGCAAAGGATACAGACCGGATAGGAGTCTGTTTTAGCCTTCTTTTTGCTACAGGAAGGGCAAGAGTCAAAAAGAGAGGGCATATTTGTATGGAAAATTAAGCTGAACTCTCTCAAAAATAGTAGAAAACTACTTCAACAGCAAAAAGACGTCGAAGTAAAAAGCTTTTGACAAAAAATAAGTAGTCATTTCTGACAGAAATCAGAAAAAAACTTAGAGCTGAAGTTACCAGGGTCCTGACAGAAGGAGCCGGAAAGAACAACTGACCTGTCACCCCTGAGGCATGATGGGAAGCTAGGGGTCATGGTTGCCTTAAAGGCACGGTGCCAGTTGTATTCTATGTGTTTCTGTGGGTTAGCTTTTCAGCTTTCTACACTTATGTTTTCTGCAATGCAGCCTATGGGCTGGCAATGTTTTTTCATTCCTCTTTGCAGGATTATGATTTCTATTGTGCATTAAAGCCGTTTTCAAATGGGTTTTCTTTCTCCCTGCTTTATTGGAATTGTATATATGTGCAAAGAAAATTCTTTCAACATTGCTCAGCTTTTTAGTGTATGGAAGGCTGCATTGTGTTTATTGTTATATATATATATATATATAGCTACATATATGTTTTTCCACATATATGTTTTATATGTTACCGGGGTCCCCGCGCATGGGCGGGAATATTCATGTGCTTATGACTTTGATGAGGATACACCTGGAAGAGAACTAGGATTACAGGTAAGTAACTTATCCATATACCACAGAATAAACCCAACCATATTTCAGAGCTCTATACTATCATAAAGCAATACAAATGCCTAGCACAGTGCAAGATTGGACAGCCTACATGATTTAGTTAAAATAAAGCTTGTGAGCTAACAATAGTAGCATTTGACAGTGGGAGGAAACAGGGTATTAAATAATTATACATTATGACTTGAGAACAGTAGCACCAGCAACCTAATTTTGGTTGCAAATTGGGTCAGACCACACATGCACGGCGTTCCAAAACAGATACACGCACATGTTGATACCAACATTATTGTCAAGCTAAATACAAGTAGAGTGTGTGTAGTAGTGTTGAAAGTACTGTAAAGTCCGTGTTGTGGCAGGATTGCTGCGAGGGAAACGCGGAGTGTGGTGATATATATATATATATATGTAGATATATATATAGAGCTACATATATGTTTTTCCGGGGTCCCCGCGCATGGGCGGGTATATTCATGTGCTTATGACTATTAATGAGGATCCCCTGGAAGAGAAATGTCAATATGCAAAAAAGCCACAAGTATCTAAAATTAAATGCATTCATTTTCTTACAGTGTTTGCCTTACATCTGTCTACTGTACTGACTTGCAAATGGAATATTACAAGCCCTTTAATTGTAATCATTTAGGCTACCTCAAAATTAGATTTCCAATGTACCATCAACGTTTATTCAGACTTAAACCAAACAATCATGAGCAAAGAGAATAATCCTCATATCTCAAGTAGTTTTAACAGTTTCCATCAACAGATAGGAATGTACTATTTCAAACTTAGTGTATCTAAAACAGTAAATACTACAATAATCTATCACACGTTGCATCATTTCACAGAGGAGCTACACTAGGTTTTCTCTAAAAGCACATTTCTTAACCTTAAGATTTCATTTTCCAGAGAATCTTCTGGTCCCAGGTTTCGTGTGTTAGGAGTTAGTGAGAGACACACAGACCACTAAATATGGAGATTAAGTTTGGGGAAAAACAAAGATTTGGGAAATATTTTAATGTTAAGTGACTAACATTAATTGCAGTTATAAAGTACACAATCCCCTTTCCAAAGCGACCAGCGAATTTGCAAAGTCTAACAGATCTGTTACCCCCATAAGACACATAGAACCTGTTATCAACCGCAAAAGGTTGAAAGGCCAAATGAAATAACACCAGCAGCAGTTAAAAGAGTGAGAATACAGTCTATTCTTAGGTAGTGATTATTAATATAGATCAGCCGATCTCTGTTAACACACAAGTTGTATATTCCTTTATAAAGGAGTTGGCGAGACCAAGTATTAAGGGTGGAGGTGCGTGGTATCCTTTATGGTTATTCAGCTGGTCCAGGAAAACAATAATTACAAGCTCATCCCTCGTTCAATGGGTTATGTGGCCCAATTCAGCCTGATCTCTCATTTCCCAACATTCACTTTCTCTTCAAAAGCAATGACAATACAGTCTCTGTAAATTATTTGCATCAGAATTTTAGAGAGCCAGTCACTCACCTTCCTCCACGACTTCTCCCACAAAGACCTTGGAGATGCCAGACATTGCGATGACCACATTCTGAGAGACAGAACAGCCTGTGATAGATTGGATCAGCTTAAAAGGAACACAGAAATAATTCAGCAGACCATGCTGGGCACAGATGCTTACAAACAGACAACCATCCCATTAACTGTTTCCAGAGACACAGACAGAGCCCACAGATGTCCCGCATATGGTAGCCATTCCAGGCATGTAGTGGTGGTGGCTATCCTAGGCATGTGGAGGAGGAATACTGTGCCACCTTTAGTACACAGTGTGGCGCTCATGCATTGCACTTAAAGGTAATTCCTGGCATAAGATGTGGACCCCAGGGCACGCGAGGCAGGAAATGACCATGGGAGTTAAATCAGAACAAAGATGGTGATACAAAGGTATAAGAAGATGGAAATGGGAATGTGCGGCGGTATCTGAGCTTGATAATTTTCATGAAACTGCCAAACTGATATTTCGGGTTTGGGGGTGGAGAGTAGAGGGAAGAACAATAGTGGCCTTAATAAAAATGGAAAGCTATTATCTGAGGGCAATTTTTTTACATTTAAAAATGGTATAGTAAGTTGATTTAACTGTCTGTACATTCTAAGTTAAAGTCAATTTCATGATGGGACAAGCAGTCACCTAGCCAGAGGCATGTAGCGTTATGTAGATGCATATATAGTACAATATTATGCAGTTAAATGCAGTGTTTGCCCATAATGATTTAACAATTCCTGGGGGAGGGTAGCATTTGGGAGAGATCAACCTTTCACCACAAGCAATCATGGTGCAGAAGACGCATACTCCTTCGGAACAATTAAAACCTGTGGTTTTTATAACCAAGTTCTTTAGAATATGCACTGGAAACCGCAGCATCTGTTAAAAAATGTTTTAATAAATGTTCTCAAGGAGTGACAACCCCAACTTTGAACACTCCTATAAAGGGTTGGCCTTGCTTTCTGCAACCACATATAAAAGCACCAAAACATAATGTATAAAATTGTATATTGCTTTATGATTTTATATAGCATACATATCAAAGCACTGTACAGAAATAACAAGTTACACACAATACAAATTAGAAAAAAAGGGGCAGCATTAAAGCCTATGACATCCGCTTTCTGTCACTAAAATTATTGACCAAACTAGAGGGCCTAAAAATTGCATAGTGCACAAAAATCGTTTACACATATATAATGCAGAGTAACTGATCTCTAACACTCCAACTTAAAACTCCTGTTCTAAATTTAAGGTTATATGGTGCCTGCAACAGAGTTGGGAGGATGACTCAGACCAGTATAGAAAGATATAAAGGTATATTAGGATCGTATATAGTGTTTTATAGCCAGGTACAGGCCCTAAGGGCACCGGCATAATGAATGTCTGCTGGGGAGATCTTCAGCAAGGTCGTTCCTCCTGGTCTTCTCCTGTTGTTTCGTCTGGTTCCACTGGGCCTCTGGACTCACCCTCAAGGAAAACAAACAGGAGAGAGGCCTTAGTAATCCGGCTTAAGAGAAGGTTTTGGAGTCCCACACCACACCATATGATCTTCGTCCCGTCAGGAAACAGAGGGTCACCATCCCTAGTGTACCACTGCTAGAACATCCTTTCTTGGTTGTTTCTATGGTGGTGGCATCATACAGGTATCTCACCACCGTGCTCTGGGCTGTTCAGAGGTCTCCATGCTCCCCTTTTCCGTGCTTGTGATATAGTTTGGAATAAATGGCGTTTTATGAAATGCAGTACTGCTTGTGGTTTGCATCAAATCCTCACCAAATAACACTATTAACGGTCATGGAGCCTCCAGGGGTGTGTCTTGTGAAACAATTAGAATGCTTGCCCGAGTTCTTCTTATGCCCCCGGGGTCCTTGTCAGGGCCATTTCTTGACATCTCGTAGGATGAGTGATCACAGTGCCATAGTGCATTCTTGGCATACTCATTTAATACTGTGAACAACTGAATTTTTTCTTTATTTTGAAAAGATATACCAAAGGAAGATCTTGGCGTTTCTCAATGTATCCATATCCTGAACCTGGCAGTAGGCCAAATATACAGGTCAATAAACAAGGTGGATAGTCAGCAACATAAATCTATTCTGAAAAGTGAACCACAACAAGGATTTCACGCTGAGGTCCAAAAAATAATTATTACTGCTGTGGCTGAAAATCAGACACATGGAGACTGTTCCGCAGAGCTCAATCCACTGCAAAAAAATGACAGGAGGGATCTTCCAAAGGGGAAATAGCCTTTACAACAACAGCTGAACCCTGCATGTGTTTACCACGCAGGCTTTCCAATGAATGAGTCTGTACCACCCATGCCTTTACCATGCAGGATTTTACAAAGAATATGCCTTTGCCACGAAAATGTGAGTATTTCACAGGTAAGTGTAATATATATATGATCTACAATTGCCAGTAGGTAGTTATATTAGGACCTAGTTTCTATCAAAAGGGTAATTTTCAGTCGCCTATATCTTTGGCGCCAGTTGTTGAATCTTCATGACATTTCCCCCCACAATTTGCCTGTTACTTCAGATGGTGTCTGGAAAGTTTCAGGGTGCTTTGTGTAGCAGGGGCCGAGAAAAAGGGGGGGCGGGGGTCACCAAAATGCATTTTCCCCATATGACCTTTGAACACAACCACATCCCGATCGGCTGGACGGAAGTACACCATATATGGCAAGAAGAAAGATCTTGGTACACAGATCGTGCCTTTAGGGATTTGGTGTAAATCTGGTCAGCAGTTTGGGAGATATTAACTGGAAAACAAATGTGTATATATAGTGACACGGATCAGACAGTTCCCGTGCTGTAATCTGATCTGACCAGGAAGTGTTGGCAGCCATCTTAGGACTCTACTTGAGCTGAGTCCCACATAAAACGTAAAAAATAAAGAAAGGGGGGCAGGGTAGGAGACTACCCTGACCCCCTAGAACTGGTGGTAGGATCCCACAGGGAACCTGCTGAAGGTTAAAAAAAATAGTTTTAAATCTATTTTGCTGGGAAATTGCGGTGGATCTGCGGATTCACTGCAAAGTCGAAAAAAAAAGTAAGGAAGCATCCGGGTGCGCCAAATCCCGGAGGCATGCGGGCATTATAAAACAAGCATTTGCAATGCAATAGGTCTCGCATTTGTGAAAGCTAGAGCTCTTCGTGTTGAAAATTACAATGTTTTTTTACTTTTGTTTTTTTAATGCAGTGAAGTGATGATATGGAGGGAGGGGAGACAAGAGTAATATGCTGGCTGGAAAAAAAAAAAGTAACAACAATGGAATTATATGCTCCTGAAGCCACAACATTTTAAACAGGATTATGTATTTCACAAACATAACACATAATCCACAACCTTCAGCATAATCTCAGATAACAACAACAAACACATCATAGCTCAAACAAAAGCAAAAAAAAAAAAAAAAAGATTCATTTGTCATCGTACAGTTGCTGATTGTTGAATTCAAGTACTAAACTGGTACTGGTCCTAAGGGCCTTTTGGGGCCAGGAACCCCTCCTGTTACCTCCAGTAAGTCTGGGATTGCTGGGAGGTCATCCGAGGGCCACCCCCTTTCTCCACCACACTGCAAATGCCCCTCCTGCTGCACTACTGGTCGGGGAATTTAGTCCCCTTTGATGCAGGGGGTCCTTGGGGGCCAGGAACTCCTCCTGTTACCTCCGGTAAGTCCCACATAGCGGGATTGCTGAGAGGCCTTCGGAGGCCACGCCCCCTTTCTCCACCACTCTGCAAATGCGACTACTTGTTAAAAAACCATAACAATTCACTTAAAAAAAACAAGGTTACAGGGAAGTTATAGTAAGGAAATAACATTTTAAAAACCTTTGAAACTCACTTAAAAAAACAGAAGTTACAGGGAAATTATAGCTAGGAAAAGGTCATAAGTAGTGCATTACGGGGGCGTAAGTTATAGTTAACTCAGGTAATTAGAACTGCTGAATTTCTATTGTTTTGTATACGTGAAATCTGAGCCTAACAACAACGTCCCTGTAACCTTAGGTTTTTTTTCAGTGAATATATATATACACACACATATAAATATGTATATATGGCAAACCACAGTCCCGAAATCCAAGTCCTTGGAACAAACGGGTACGGACCACAACGTGCTTTCCAAATCAGAGTGCTTTATTGCTTTGCAGTCAGCATGACACATATATACAAACACACACACACACACACAACATACCGCTTCACAAGTTGGGGAGAAGGACTGCGTGAGGATAATATATATATATATAGCAATTTTCAGGGTGGGTGTGGTTTTTGGGTGGCAAGGGTATTTTTAGGGTTTAAGGTGGAAATGGGTTTTTGGGTGGCAAGGATAATTTTAGGGTGGGTATGGGCTTTTGGATGGCAAGGGCATTTTTAGGGATTATGTTGGGTATGAGTTTTTTGGTGGCAAGGCTATTTTATATATGTACATTTTATGATATGTGCATAGTAAACGCACTGGGGCGGGATAAAGCTATAATGATAGGAATTGGAAACACAAATATGGTTTATCATTTAAGTAAACCATGAAGTGGTTCTGGTATTACAGTGCCTTTAATATATGTAAAGTGTAACAAGGGAAGTCATTTTGGTGAACTATTTAGGATCAGTCACAGTGTTCTTTGAATTAAAGGGCAGTTTAATATTGGGAGCAGTTCTCTCGCTTGAAGATCCAACATTGCTCAAACAGAGGCATGGGCAGTACTATTTGGAACACTCCTAATAAGCGTAGCAGGCGGGGCATAGTTCCACACATGAATTGTTATTTCTGAAAATGACACCATTATAGAATGATTTGGCTCAATTGTGAATATACACGTCAACCACAAAGTGTTGCCAGCCATCTTGGGACTCGGACCCAGCTGAGTCCCCAAAAAATTATTAAAAAAACAAAAAAGAAAAGGGGGCAGAGAAGGAATAGGGTGACTAACTGACTGTCTTTAAATGTCATGGACCGTCCATTATTTTGGTGTCTCGTCCATTGTCCGTCATCATTCCTTTTACGGACTCCTTTTGTCAGTAATTTTGGGGATTGCAGCAAGCTGTGCTGTTCCCCTGTGAGAAGCCCCAAGAGTTTAAAAGTTCTCACTGTTGGAACCAGCTCACACTTCTCTTTTAAACTCTAGAGGCTGCAGCAGCACCTCCCCAACCTTGCAGACTGTGGACTGGCCCATTGTCATTCTGACTTCGGCTGATTATCACATAAAGAATGACAAAGGGCCCTATTGTAGTTACAGCATGAGGTGTGCCTTCTCCTGCATCCGCCTAAGGCATGGCATTCTTTACTTTTGTCGAGGAGCCATGCTGGAGGACTATACTGCATTTTCAAACATCCGACAGGATTAAAGGCAAAGACTTATGAGTGCTTTGCACGCCTGCAATTTTCAGACCATAACAAAAATGTCTATTTAACTCTGGTGATTAATGCATATCTTGGAGAGATCCGAGTTTTCACTAATCCCAGTTTTGATTAACCATAAAGAAGCACAGAGGGCTAATGCACCTCTTTCAAAGCACAACCTGTAACACAGATATCAAAGAAATCATTTGATAATAATAAATATTTTTTAGCAAGGACAACCCAAAATATGTTTTAAATCCTAAGTTTGTATTTCTCCGGGGCACGCACTCTTAACATTTATTTATTTATTAAGGAGTTTTATATAGCGCTAGCCTGACCCGAGGGTATCGGAGCGCTTCACAACAGTTTTTGAGCAAGATTCATACAATAAAGCAGTATTCTACATATAAATTCGCTTCACAGCAGTTTTTGAGCAAGATTCATACAATAAAGCCGTATTCTCCATTTGGTTCGGAAAGTCCGCGTGTGCTGAGCAGCATTGAGGTAGTACGCGAGTCCTGAGATAACCTCAGAGTGCACGTTGTCTTGGGGTGGATACAGTAAAGCAGTATTCTACATATAGGTTCGGAAGTCCAAGTGTGCTGAGCAGCATTGAGGTAGTCCGTGAGTCCTGGGATAACCTCATAGAGAGCACGTTGTCTTGGGGTTGAACCACTTAGGTGGGGGGTGGGGAGCAGATAGGGGTCAAATAGCAGGGAGGAGGAAAGTCTTAGAGCTACAGTGTCTGGGAGAGACGACGAGCAGGGTTTTGCGTTTAGATGGCGGCTATCCATTCTGGAGAGAGCGGTTGAGGAAAAGGACTTTTAGGTGTTTTTTGAATTTTGTGAAGGATGAGATAGTCCTGATACTGACTGGGATAGCGTTCCAGATTTTGGGTGTGTTTCCGGCGAAGGACCGTGCAGCAGTTTTTTGTTTGCGTGTTTTCATAGGGATGAATAATAGGGTGCTGGAGCTCCTGAGGTTCCTTGTCTGACCAGCCCTCTTGAGCTTAGCAGCCAAATACTCAGGTTTTCCTGTGTGCAGGGCTTTGTGTGTGAGGCAGGCAGTTCTGAAACTGGCACGCAATTCGACTGGGAGCCATTTTAGTTCTCTGAGTGCTGGTGAGATGTGGTCGTATTTCCTGATTCCAGCAACTATTTTAGCTGCTGCGTTGAGGGTAGTTTTGAGGGGAGCTAGATGAGATTTAGTTGTACCAGTGAGGGTGGCATTCCCATAGTCGAGTCTGGATAGCACCAGTGATTGGGTGGCTTGTTTGAGGTCGTTGGTTGGGATGAATGGTTTTATTTTGTTAAGTAGCTTCAGGTTGACGAAGGCACTCTTTGTGGAGTTCTTGATGTGTTTGGCCATGTTGAGTTTTGAGTCTAGGGTGATTCCTAGTGATTTAACGGAGTGGGTCAGAGTGTGATTGCCGTTAAGAGCATCCAGAGCTTTTAGCCATTCCGAAATATGAGGGTTCTCTTCTTTGTTGGAGATGAGGAGGATTTTGGTTTTATCTTGGTTGAGTTTTAGGTGGTTAAGCGACAGCCAATGTTGGATTTCTTTTAGAGTGACATTTAGTTTGTGAATGTCATCTATGGAGGAGGTTTCTAGATAGATCTGGGTGTCATCTGCATAGAGGTGGAAAGGGATGTTAGCATTTTTGAGTAGGGTGGTGAGGGGTTCCATGTATATGTTGAACAGTTGAGGTGAGAGCACTGAACCTTGGGGGACGCCCCTGTTGACGGGGTGTAGGTCGGAGGTACAGTTTTTTATTTGTATCCTTTGTGAGCGGCTGTGTAAGAAGGAGGAGAACCAGCGTAGGACCACCTCATCAGCACCTACCCTTTCTTGCAAAGCCTTGATGAGAAGTTGGTGATCAACCGTGTCAAAGGCTGCCGATAGCTCTAGGAGAATGAGGAGGCAACATTGGTTGGAATCGAGGGATTTGTGGATGTCGTCTGTGATGTTAAGGATCGTGGTCTCGGTGCTATAGCCTTTTCTGAAACCCGATTGATGGGGGTCAAGAAGGTTGATGGTATCCATGTGCTGAGTCAGTTGTTGGAGAACGCATTTTTCAAGGATTTTGGATAGGAGGGGGAGATTGGAGACGGGTCTGAAGTTATTCAGTTCCTTGGAGTCAAGGCCTGGTTTTTAGTAGTGGCGTGACTTGGCCAACTTTGAGGCATTCAGGTATGCTGCCGGTTCTCAGGGAGCTGTTTATGATCTTGCACCAGAACGGTGCTATGGAGAGTGTCAGTTTTTTGGTCAGTTGGGTGGGTATCGGGTCAAGGACGTGAGAGGCTGGTTTGGAGGTGGAGATCAGTTTGAGGATCTCGGTTTCCGGGATGGGGTTGAAGGACTTCCAGGATTTTTTGGGGTGCTTGGGCGTGTTATCTACTGTCACTGGGGGCAGGCTTTTGCAGACGGGGTTGACGTTTATGTCCAGTGAAAGCTCAATCTTGGTGATTTTTTCTTCGAAGAAGTTGGCAAAGTTTTCACACAAGTCCTTGGAGGCCTGTAGGGAGGATTCCGGGGGATTGGAGGTTTGTTGCCTGATGATTTTGAACAGTTCGTTGGGTCTGTTTTTTGCGTTGTCCAGGGCGTCGCAGAAGAAGGTAATATTTTTCGCTGCTGATGTGTTTTTTGTATTTCCTTCGGGCTGCTTTGAGTTGTTCGAGTAGGCTTGGGGAGGGGTTGCTCCTCCATAGTCTTTCTGTAGCTCTTAACTGTCTTCTTTCATTGTTAATGTCCGTGTTGAACCAAGATCTGGATGGGATGTTCCTGTTTTTTTTTTTTAGTTTCAAGTGGGCTACTTGATCTAGAATGGATGTCATGTTTGTGTTGTAGTGGGCGGTGAATTCAGTTGTGGATAGATCATCCGTGGAGGCCGTGAGGAGAGAGTTAACCCTTCCCTCTAGGTCAGTCATGTTAATCTGAGTGAAGTTTCTAGTCCATTTCAGAGGGTCTTGGGTGAGGGGTTTAAGTGTGATCGGCTGCGTGAGGTGGAAAAGGATTAAGTGGTGGTCAGACCAGTCCACGGGTAGGGTGCGGTCTATCGTGACAGTGTCGTGCTGGGCGATGATGGCGTCTAGGATTGCTCCTTTGTTGTGGGTTTCCTCTAAGCAGTGTTGGGTAAGGTTGTTGCTGTGAAGCAGCTCCTTCAGGTTCTGGATTTGCAGGTTGTTTTCTTCATTCCAGTGTAGATTGAGGTCGCCCAGAATAAGGTTGTTCGTGTCTCGGAGAGAGCAGTGGGCAATCAGGTCGGACAGGTGTTCAGTGAATGTGGTGGTGTTGCCTGGGGGGTGGTAAATAAGGTGGCAGATAAGTGTTTTGTTGTTGCTAGTGTTGATGTTGGCGGTTAGGCACTCAAAGGTGTTGTAGTTGAAGGAGTCTATTTCCGTCACGGAAATATTGTTTTTGTGGATGATTGCTATACCTCTACCTCTTTGATCTTTTCTATCTTTGTTGGTGATAACAAAGCCAGGGGGGACAAGAGTATCGATGAGTGGAAATGAGGAGTCATTTAGCCATGTCTCGGTGATGAATGCTATGTCTATGTCGTGGGTGAGGATGGATTCCGCTAGCTCTGTGGCATGCTTGGTGGCTGATCTGCAGTTTATGAGCATGCAGTTTGTGGGGGGACGTCTGTTGTGGGTTTTTTCGTTTGGGGGGCCGTGGGGATGACAGTGCGTGTGGCCGGGGGTCTAGGAGATTTCGGAGGGGCCTGTTCTCTTCCCAGTCCGGTGATCACCTGTATTTTGGATAGGAGGGTGGAAGTAATAGGATTGTCGTATGAGGAAGCGAGAGCTGCCGCTTCACTCGCAGATGTTTCATCTCTAGTTCTTTTTGGTCTCTGTGTCTGATTAGAGAGGGGGGTAGAGATCCCTTTCGGGTGGGGAGTCTTGGAGAACCTCTGTTGAGAGAGAGAGGGGAAGGAAGGGAAACAGTGAGGCTTTATGGGTGCGGCGAGGTTGGAAAGCATTTCACTAAGACCCTGGATTATGGTTGTTATCTGGTTTTCAAGCAAGATGAGCTGCTGCCCAGTCTCTATGTCGGTGTGGGTGTTCTGGGCGGGTAAGTTAAACCTGGGGGGAGAGAGCCTAACGTTGTTGAGTTCCTCATCATAGGGAAGGGGGCAGGGGTCGGGTGAGGGTGGTTGCCGGAGGGGGGTAGAGGGGTCTTGTTCTCTCTGGTAGTGTTGGGGGTGGTGTTACGCAGCGGGGGCGGGGAGGTGTGGGGCGTCGGTGTTAAATTGCATGTGGGTTTGGGGAGGGGGTTGGTAGTCACATGCTGTGTGTTGAAGTCGGTCGAAGTGGGTTGGGAGGGGTGGAGGGCGGGGGGGGGCGGGTGAGGGTGGTTGCCGGAGGGGGGTAGGGGGGTCTTGTTCTTTCTGGTAGTTTTGGGGGTGGTGTCTCGCGGCAGGAGGCGGGTGTTATTCCTAGGGTGCACCAGAATAATGGGTGAGTTCAGCTGGCGGGTCGGGTACTTCAGGGAGAGGATGGAGTTCCATATTTCGGGTCTTTCCGTGTGGAAGATGAGATCCGCTACAGGTAAGGGTCAATGGGCATCGGGGAGATGCAGAAACATGGGACACGGACGCATGTTGGCATGACGGGCACAGACTCACACTCGTGTGACCCTGTTATGCACCAGTGTTGGGACAGCCTGTACTCGTGTGACCCTGTTGTGCACTAGGTATCAATACATGGTGTGCTCTTGTGCAAGGATTTAAGTTTGCCGCGTCTCAGGCATACTATTGAAAACCGACTTTGAGACGGGTCCACTCTAGGCTCCATTTCCACGTGCTCCACTTTACTGGCAAAAAGCTGATCGACTTCTGAACAGCACTGTAACAAGCGCCCGCAATTTCCGAAGCCCATGTTTTGTTTTGCGCTCCCAGTCTGTTAAGCTATCGGGACACTGGCTTCGGCAATGGCGGCCACTTGTTTGCTCGCGACATTGTGCAAAAGGCTCTGAAGCCCGCGAGCAGTGCGAGACGCCGTGCGTGTGCACATCTGCTGCCCGGCGCCGGGTGACGTCAGTTGCGTGGGGCATGGGCGGGACATGGAGCGCGCGGCCGGAGGTGTCCGGGTCTCCCGTGAGCTGAGGGAGCCCCGTGTGTTGGAGAAACGAGGCGGGAGCCCACCCCGCAGAGGGAAGTCCGGCGGGAGCCCACCCCGCCTTCGTGAATGCCGCATGGTGCGGCCAGAGCAAGATTTCAGGCGGGGCTCCTGTGAGCAACACTGAGCCCCGCGTGTTGCTGCACCAGTGACCGGGTGAAGAGGCGAGTCCCCCCTGCCATTGAGGAGACCATCCTGGGAGCAGCGCAGAGTCCCCACAAGAGCCGGTGAGTGGGGTTGAGCGGGAGGCATGCTGGACGCCGCGCCTGGACAGGACATGTGCACGTGTATGGTGCGAGCAGAAGTTGTAAAAAGACGCGAGCCTTACGCGTGCACATCTCCTGTCTGTTAAGCTTAAGCACAGTCGATGTGCACGCGTACGGCTTGCGGCGTTATTACAACTTCTGCTCGCACCATACGCGTGCACATCTCCTGTCCAGGACTTGCCGTACGCGTGCACCTGTCCAGTCCCGCATCGCAAAGAAGTCGGCAACAATAGATCTCGCCTGGCGAGCAGCGCATGGCGCTGCATTGCTAGGCGAGACCTAAAAAGTGTAAAAATAATGTACTAATACTATCCCAAAATTTGCTGCAATGCTGCATATTTTCCCAAATAATTTAGTCAATCCTGCAGCATACTTTTGCCCTCCCCAGCTGCATAATTCCAGTGGCCCTGCATATACTACCTACCAGTATGGATGACATGTGACTCCTACACCTTGCAGCCCTCATTGTCTCAAGTAACATTTCCTATACATTGACTTACACACTTAATATGGGTCACTGTGTCTGAATAATGTGTGTGTGAGGTAAAAGCCCTCTTTACACTGGGCTGAGTAGCACTATAAAAGAAATGAAATACACGAGAGAGGGTCTATATAGAGATGAAGGACACCACTGGAGGTCGATAGTGAGGGGAATTTGTGCAGAGGGAGGTCTTTGGTGAAAGGGTGTAATGAATGCCTCTGCATTCCCTGCAGTGCGGCGGGGAGGGGTGGGGGGAGAGAGAGCACCCTAAACCTTCAGGAGGCCCCATACAGCCCAAAGCCAATGTACACCTGTGAGATATGGGAGACTCAGGGGCACCTCATCTCATTCTGCAGGGGGCCCCCATCATTTTGCATTTTGTCACTGCTTTCGCTGGAGGGTGCACCAACAAAGATTGTCGCACTGAGTGCCACAAGCACTAAAGCTGGCCCTGCCAGGGTCGTAGCAATCATTTCTGCAGCTGGGGCTGTGCCCCAGGCCCTGAGGTAAAAGCAGTTCAGGAGTTGAATGTAGGACGGACTAGTAGGAAGGCACAGCCTATGAACGGAGGGATTTTATTTTATTTTAACCTGTGTTTCTGTACAGTTTTTATTTCAACATTTCCAGTTAATGGAGAACCAAGAGCACCATTAGAAATGTCATAAATAACAAAACTGGCTTGCACGAATCCCAAAATCTTGTAGTGCCACACTGTAACCTGCTAGACAAATGCTCAAAGATGGAGCCTTGGATAAATTTCTCCCTCATTCTTTGAAAAAAAGCTTTTTTTCCTAACAAATTTTGATTTTCTATCTGTATGTATGTGTATGTTATTTCTGTAGTGTGATCCTAGCCAAAAAGGCAGTGGAGTGCTGTACAATGCCCAAGACCAAATTTATGTCTGGAAACCTATGCCAAATTTATGATGGGTATATTTACTAACATTTCATGCAACACACCGCAGCAAGTGAAGTACTGCGCTGTGTTGTCTGAAATGGAAAGAGCACAACACCTTATTTTCAAAGATATGGTACAGTTCTGCTCTCTGTTAGCACTGGGGCACTTGTGGCTGCCTAGTGCCAAAACATTGTGGTCAAGTAAGTTTTTTTGTGCAGGAAGGGAAACCTACCCTTTGCTGATATTTCCTCTTTGCATGTGTCCTGCAGAATGCAGCACACATGCAAAAAGGAAGTAATGGGGAGGAATAAAGATATGTCTCCTTGTTACACCTACCTCAGATAGGCACACCGTTTTGGCACATACCCTTGTTTACTAGGATTTGTAAATATGGGTTTACATGGAGATGCTTGGAACACCCATGCACCACCCATGTAACGCCTACCTGAGGGTAATGCAAGGCAGCGCTATGCACTGCAATGCATTAATTGTTTTTACAAAGCCACACCAACCATGATTGCTTCTACTGTGTGCTGGAAAACCTTATTTAAGCCAGCAGGATGTGCTTATCAGCCTCATTCTTGAGGCAACATTTCTCGATAACTGAAAACAACCTTATCATAGAGTGCTGCCAAGGAACACCGATTGGTGAGGATGATAGAGGTTTAGCAAGAGGGCACACTGGATTTCACTCTCTTTCATAGATGCTATCTGTCTCCATGCCATGCTGGTCACATTCGGTCTATCATTTTTTAAAGTGACAGAGCATTGCAGGGGTGTAACGTAGGCCCCAGCAGTTCCTTTGGCACTGTGGAGGAGGGGGCCACCCTTCAAAAGGTCCCTATTCAACCAGGTCTATAAATGTCTGTGAGATATGGGAGACTTGGGGGCCCTCCCCATGTTCTGTGTGGGGGGGGGGGATCATTTTCAGTTACCCCACTGGAGCATTGTATTCTGGGGCATGTGGTTTAATGTAGTTTCATTTTTGGGTATAACTAGAGGTGTCACACATGATATGCCGGAGCTGACCAATGACAATCTTTCATACCTCTCGTCAGTGGTAACAATTTTATGTCTTGAAAGAGGAGTTGACCCTGCCAGAGTCCAAACTATGATTTAACGTTTGCAAAGAAACGTCTGCAACAGACACTTAACTCACTCAGGGTTTTTCCATGTTTGTTTAATAATGTAATTCCTCTGTCCTAGGAAACCTGTTCTATTCATAGTATAGTTCTAGTATATATGACTGTATGTGCTAGGTTTTTAGGCAGTTTGCTTCAGACCTCCAAATGGGACGATGACCAGTCTCGCCCTTGGCCACTCTCAGAGACTCCACTGACTTGAAAAGTAGTCTTGGAAAGCTTCCAACTGCAGGCAGCCAACTGTAAGGGGCATATGTCAGAAGCTAGCAGATTCCACAGCCCCTTCAGAGAGGGCAAACAGCCTGAGTTCCTGAAGCACTGCTGCACTTGGGGATAAGAAGAAGTTATTCTCATGTGGTGGAGTGATATTTCAGTCAACACCTGGGAAGTGAGAAAAAGTAAACCCAAAGATCACATAGTGTTTTTGAGTAAACATTGTCAGCATGGAGTTTGTGCACATGTAAGTGACCAGGACGTTCAGTGACCTGCAGTGTGCACAGGAACGTCAGGGACAGGAAAGAGAGGAGGAACTTTAATGGCCTGCAGTAGCCTCAGGGGCTGAAGGTGAAGAGAAACTTCAGGAACCTTATAGACTAGTCAATTTGTTGCGGAACCTAGAACTCATTGTAATACAATTTCTGTGAGTGGATTGTTATTGAAATTTTTCCGTAGAAAACGATGGTGAAAAGTCTAGCACTCTATGATGAAGCGTTAATCCAATATGGCGGATTTTTCAAAATGGCTGCCCATTATTTGAGATATAGGGTATAACTGTTTATATGCCCATGTGTGGTATCATTTTATATGTTTTTAGGGACCGGAAAGTCAAAAATAACATCAAAAATTGTTTCTGATGACCATAATATCAAATAATCGCGGAATATGTCAGATAGACAAAGTTTGTATAATTTTTCGTTGACTTATATGACAAAGTGTGAAGGAACGTAAATATTACAATTAACTTTTGAAATAAAAAGTTTGCTATTGTTTGTGTTTTGTTTTGTAACTTTGTTGTTATTGTTTGTTTTTTTGTTAATCAAAAATGTTTCATTTATGTGTTACAGGTTCTTGCGAGTTGCTGTGAGATACAGTGAAAATGGACGTAGAAAAGTGTTTCATTTGTGATGTGGTGTTTCAAGAAGATGACGATGTATCTGTACTCACTGAAAGAGGAGTGACTGGAATTCAAAAAACATGCAAGGAGAGAAAAATATCTAAGTTTCACGTTTGTGTTTGGCAGAAAGTTCACAAGAAATGTAGAGCGCGTTTTGTTAACTTGAAAACTCCGTTCCAGGAGAAAGAATCAGATCCCACAACTTCTCGTGTTCTACGGTCGTGTGAAACCCCGTTTGATTTTAGAAAAAATTGTTTTTTCTGTGGTACTAAGTTAAGTTTATACTTCAGGGAGAGGAAAAAAAATGCGTTGTTTAATGCACGAACAGTTGAATTCAAATCATCAGTTTTACAAAAATGCAACGAACGCAATGATGAATGGGCAGACAAAGTTAAGAGACGTATCCAAAATGTGTCGGATTTACATGCTGTAGATGCATGCTACCACAAAGTGTTACGTCAATTTTTATACTGGAAAATTCATTCACGGGCAGTTCACTGAAAACCCTCCAATATCTTCAGGTCGACCAGAGGACTCAGTTCGCCAGGAAACCTTTCTTCAAGTAGTTAAATACATGGAGGAAAATGGTGAAGAACAAACTACTGTTAAAGAACTTGTTAATAAAATGCGAGAATTACTGCCAGAAGATAGCGAACCATACAGTTCAAAGTATATGAAACAAAAACTCAAAGAGCATTTTGAAGATGAAATCTTCATAGGAACAGTTGCAGGGACTGCTGATGTCGATTACTTTTAAAAGTACAGCTGCTCATGTATTGCAAGAGTACCACAGTCATAGCCATGAAGACGTTGAAGAGGATCGAAACAATCTCCTTATGGCAGCTGCTGAAATAATAAGAAATGATATTAAAGACATCCCTGTAGAACCAGAAACATATCCACCCATTGAAAACATGAGTAGTGTTGACTATAATGTGAGCTATATTCCTGATTCGTTAAGGCTCTTATTATCAGTTTTTGTTACTGATAAAACCAACAGAGAGAGAAAAGTAGCTTCTATAGGACAGGCAATTATGCAAGCTGTGCGCCCACGAGTCTTAGTTGCACCGTTGCAGTTAGGGCTGGCAGTTCAATTACATGACAACACAAGCTCGAGATTTGTAGTTGAAGCAGTAAATCATATGGGATTCTGCAGCTCCTATTCAGAAGTTCTTCGTTTTGAACGTTCAGCTGCAGCAAATGGTCAACATCCTGAAACAATTCTTAAAAGCTGAAAGAACAGGAAATTGGCATCTACATCTTGCAATGGTAAAGGAGATGCTACCTTTTTTGCAGCATGTGGCCATAATTTATATGCCAGTTCTGCACGACTGTATTATGAGAGAATGGTTGAGCTTGAATTTGAAGCTCCTGATGTATACACGGCATTTACAAATGGTCTGCATGTTGTCCGAAGAAGTGATAGGTTTTGGGGTGGCCTTTCCACTGATTTGGTAATTGAACAAGTTCTAATGAAGAATATAAAAGGATTCGAGCGGAATGACCCATGGAAAAGGTATGACAGAACAGCAGCAGCTTGTCTGGGTTATGTCACGCCCTATTTGCGCCCATTTGAATGAATGCATGCAGGACTTTGCTTCAGTGAAGCATGCAGCAAGTGAGCAACATGTTACTATGACCAGTTCAAGAATTGAACGCGATAAAGGAGATACACAGAAAGTACTGGTATATGTAGAACAGCTCAATGTTTTTGAGCAAGACAGCAACCTGCGTAACATTGTCACAGGTGTTACTTATGGCAGTGATGTTAATCCTGAACTTGCAGAAGAAATTGGAAATAGAATTCTTAATGAGATGATGGAC
Source organism: Calotriton arnoldi (assembly GCA_963921515.1). Lineage (NCBI taxonomy): Eukaryota > Metazoa > Chordata > Amphibia > Caudata > Salamandridae > Calotriton > Calotriton arnoldi. The sequence goes on from CAWUFW010000724.1 coordinate 1,974,199, forward strand.
AAAAGAGTCTCCGAGTTCTCTTTCAGAAAAAGCAACCAGGTGAAGGTAATGAAATCAGTTCAATCTGTTAAATTGAAAGAAGAAACCTTTGTTATGGATCCTGAACTATTGTTTCAGCGCTTGTTGCTTTGTGCTCAGACTAGTGGCGTGGATTTGCAGGAGGTGTTTCGTTATGAGCTTTGCTCATACCCAGCTAGTTTATTCAATAAGCATGGACTTATGAGGGAATCTGGGAAGTCGCAGCTTGCCAATTATATTAAAGAGCAAGTACCAGCCGTTGCTAACATGCCCGAAAATATGCAGTTAGTCATTGATGGTGGGTGGTTACTACATCGCCTTCCTTGGAGTCCGAATCAGACATTCCATGAGCTGCTTTGTGCCTATGAGAGATATGTGCTAACAAAGTATGGCCAGGCAATAATAGTATTCAACGGATATGGAGATACGTTTTCTACAAAATCAGAAGCCCATCTAAAAAGAAACAGAGGTATTGTAGGACCTAAAGTAAATTTCATAACTTCTACCTCCATCGCCATCCAGAAACAATTATTTCTGTGTAATAATGGAAATAAACAAGCCTTCATTGATCAATTATCGCAAACGTTACAAGAAGCTGGGTGTAAAACAAAGCAAGTTCATAGTGATGCAGACTTCATGGTCGTTTTGGAGGCTATTGAGTCGGCCAAAACTCATCCTACAGCCATTGTTGGCGAGGACACCGATCTTCTCATACTACTCCTTCATCATTTTCAAGAAAACCAATTTGATATTTTCCTTTGCCCAGTACCTAAGAAATCTTCCAAAAACATAACTGTGTATGATATTAGGAAATTAGCAAAAGCTTTAGGTAATGACGTCTGCTCTCACATCTTATTTGCTCACGCCGTATTAGGATGTCATACCACCTCCAAACCATTTGGATTAGGAAAACGTGACTCCATAAAGTTGCTAAGAAAATCAGGCAGCTTCAAAGAAAATGCTGCCGTATTCCAAACTTCACAAAAATCAACAGAAGAAATTGAAAATGCTGGTCTTCATGCTATTATAGAGTTGTATGGAGGAATAACAGGAGACAGTACACTACATGATATGAGACTTCGAACTTTCACTTCAAAGGCAACAAAATCAACAATACATGTGAAACCAGAAGTCTTGCCTCCTACAGAGGATGCCTGCAAATTTCATTCGCTCAGAGTATATCATCAGGTGCAGCAGTGGATGGGTATTCATATGGATCCATTACAGTGGGGATTTGAAGTGAAAGATGGAAGATTGGCTCCCATTAGAATGAGTCAAGCACCAGCACGAGATCATTTATTAAAATTTGTGAAATGTGGCTGTATCAAGAGTCAATGTGCGACTCTGCAATGTATATGCAAAAGACAGGGAATAGTGTGCACAGATGCGTGCACGGATTGTCGAGGAATAAGCTGTTGCAATTCCATGGAAGTGGACATGGACGATGATTGAAATCATACTATTCTTATACTGAGGAGTGCTGTTTGAATTTTTCTCTTTAACAATTTTCTTTTGTCAGTGTCATATTGAGAAGTGCTATATTATCTAGTTGAAATTTGTTTATCCTTTTCAAATGATGTTAAAAAATGTAAATAAAAAATAATGTCAAAACTATGTTTGGCATATTAACATATAATTATCGTTGTTTATTGTATTAATACCAATTTGATGTTATAGTCATCAGAAACAATTTTTGATGTTATTTTTGACTTTCCCGTCCCTAAAAACATATAAAATGATACCACACATGGGCATATAAACAGTTATACCCTATATCTCAAATAATGGGCAGCCATTTTGAAAAATCCGCCATATTGGATTAACGCGTCATGATAGAGTGGTAGACTTTTCACCATCGTTTTCTACAGAAAAATTTCAATAACAATCCACTCACAGAAATTGTATTACAATTAGTTATAGGTTAGCCCATTTTTTGAACTAATTTGACTAGACTATTAGCATGAGGGATGTTACAGAACCTGAGGTTAAGCAGGATGAGTAGGTGTAGGAAGTTGGGTTTCTGTTGCAGTAACCCCCCACTTTTTCCAGATTTCTGATGCACTTTGACTTGATGTGCCCTGGGTCCCTGCCAATCAGGTTCCCAGGGCCAGTGTTCTTTCCCAAAACTGTACCTTTGTACCCTCAATTGGCACCTCTCTGGCCACATTTAAGTCCCTTGTAAAAGGTACCATGGGTACCAAGGGCACTGCGACCAGGGAAGGCCGCTAAGGGCTGCAGCACATATTGTGCCACCCTTAGAGGTCCTGTACCTTAACACACATACACTGCCATTGCAGGCTGCGTGTTTTGGTGCAGAGAAAAGTGAAGAGTCGACATGGCACACATCCCTGTGTGCCATGCCTACAACCCACTGCCTATGGCATACGTCAGCCACCCCTCTAGCTGGGTGCACTATGCCACTGGTGAGGGTTCAGGTGCATGAGCCCTGTACCCCTACAGTGTCTAAGTCCATTCTTTGACATTTAAAGTGCAGTAAAGCCATAAAGAATATATGGTCTGGGAGTTTGACATTACGAACTCCACAGCAGCAGAATGGCTTTACTGAATTTTGTGAAGTATGGTAGCAAACTTCTCAGCATAATAAACCCACACTGATGCCAGTGTGGGATTTATTATACAATGCACTCAGAGGGAATCTTAGAGATGTCCCCTGAAAAACAACCAGCCTCTAGTGGGTGCCCTGACTGATACACACCAGTCTGCCACTACGAGACATGTTTCTGGACCCCTGGGGTGGTAGCCTTCGCTCCCTGAGCCCAGAAACAAAGCCTTTCCTGGGCGGAGGTGGTCACACCTCACCCAGGCCTAGGAAGAGCCATCTGTGACAGGGGAGCTTCAAAGCCTTGCCGCCTTTGTAACGCGACCCCCAGCCTCTCCTGCTATCAGGACCAGCCCCCCCCCTTCCTGTCTACCCTCCTTTTCGGCGGGAAGACAGGCGGGAAAAATTAGCACAGCCCAGAAGGTGTGTCCACCTCTGCCAACCCCACCTCTCTGGTGGGGGAGGCGAGGTGAAGCCCACTCTTCAGTGCCCGCCATCTTGCAGACGGCAGGCAACCTCCAATCAGGATAAGGATTGTGCCCACTCCCCCACGTGGGGTGAGCACACCAAGGGTGTAGTCACCCTAAGGTTGTGGAAACGTGTTTTTACGTTGGCATAAGCTACAGCCATTTTGGCCATGGTGTCCATTTTGTTTCCTTCATAATTCCTCCGTCCTCTGCTGCTCGTCTTTTTCACTTTGCTTGTGTTATCTATTTTAGTGACTTCCTGACTCAGCTAAAGCAATGTATGTGCTGAGGGTTTGTAGCTGACGGTGCACCTGGTTTTAGACTTATGTGTTGACTGTTTACCACTGCCTTAAGCATTTCTGCTTCCCCCTCCCACTTTGCTGACCAAGTGGTTATTCATCTGCCCTGGTTTGCTGATAGCTATTTCTAAACTTGTTTCTTCCAATTCTGTCCATATGCTTGCACTGCAAAAAGGCAGTATATAAGGACGCTGGTTTGTGAGTTCAGGGTGACACCTCCTGCAACACTTGAGAGTGTTGTTGGACGTGGTTCCACTCATGAGTGATTAATAAACTTGTTATTTATTTCCAACTCCAGTGCTGATCTCTATTTTGTTGGTTTTTGAACCCGTGGACAAGAGGGTGACCCTGCACCAGTGTACCCCTAAAAAGGTACATTTCCACAGTTGGCGCCCGACTCGTGGGGCCCCATTGGAGACGCAGCCGTCCGAAGGAGTGGTCTTGATGGAAAATTGAAATCTTACTGAGGAAGCGCACTGCACGAGGAGACCTTTGTCTTTGCAGGCCGACGTGAATTTTCCGGTTTTCCCGATTTGACCCTCCAGGTGATGGCCGGTCTCAACTGGGGTTTTCTTTGGTGCAATTTTGCAGTGACCATTAGGTCGACCAGAGATAGGCAGGTGGGAGTTGAAGACTTCTGTTTGGTAAGGTCGCTGAAGCGGCACTCTTGATTTGCTTGGCCAAGATTTTGGTTTGGTTTGTTATTCATTTTTTGCAAAAAGTGAAGGCAGGTAATGTGGGGATTTTTCTCCTTATATTTGTTTGAATGGGTAATATTTTTCATATACTTGGAAAAACATGCCTGCACTTAGTAAAATTCGTAAGTGGTGATACGGAGCGCTCGAGTGTTCCGCCAGGCCAATTGGTAATTCGGTCTCTTCTTGCAAAGGCCTGGGGGTTTTACCCTATCTTGTTTTGGGTGGATCTGCGGACCCCTGTAATAGGCATGCCTTCTGGAATAAGTATGATTTGGTAAAGACACAGAGTGTTTGCGAATACTGTGCCAGACCAACTGGTAATTCGGCGTATTTTGGAAAAGGTCTGGGGCTAGGGCCTGTCTTCTTGAACATGGAACAGTCTCTGGGCTGTTAACTTGTCTTGGTGCAGTCTCTGGACTGCTTTTGAGAGCTCTTTTGTTTGTAAATATGATTCACAATTGGTTTGGTTTGAGTGCAGTCTGTGGGCTGCCTTTTGTTTTTGTCCTGGTGTTGATTGTGTGTTTGAGTGTCTATGAGGTTTGTGGACTGACACCGGTGGTGATGCTTGTGAAGTACTTGTTTGAGTGAGTAGCGACTGTGCTCTTTGTGTAAGGATGGCTTGCCTCAGCAAGCTGTGTTGTGTGTTATGAGTGTGTGGCCCCTTCTTGAAAATGTCTGGAATGAGCTCAATTTGGTTTGTTGTCATCATTGTGTTCTGCAGATGCCATTGGAAGAATTACACTTTAAATTTCGAAGAATGAATAAATAATAATACATAAATAAAAATATGGTTTGATCAGAAATACTAGTAACAATGTACATTCGTTTTGACATAGGAAAAGTGCAACTTTTGAAAAATGTAAAGAAGAATGCGCGTTTAAATTGAGACGGTGCTGTGTATCTTTGTGCTTAAAAAGACACGTATTTTAAAAGTGCATGTAGGAATGTGCTCTCCCCCTCTATGAAAAAGGAGGGGGGGGGGGTGACCAGAGCGGACGAAGGTGGGTTTGTTTCTGGCAGGCTTGCTCTGGCACTTCGACCTTGGAAGACATTCCGAAGGAGGGGGCCAGAGCGTAGAGAGAGAGGGGAGGCTCTGCTTATTATTTTTGGCAAAAGACCAGGCAGGTTCTATGAAGCCATAAGAGAGAAAAAGGGGCAGCAGCGTCTGTGGGCCTTGTGCAGCTCCAGACACAGAGAGCAGCTATGCCATGCATACAGAATAATGGTTTCAATTTAAGGTTGCTGTGCCAGGGCCAGATGAGGAGGCAATAAAATAAAGTTTGCATTAATGCGCCATCATGTTAAACAGCACAATAGCTAAAGGAATTGGTAGTTGGTCATTGGATTAATGTTTTCTGGTTAGCTCAATGTGCTTGTACTGCAAAATGTACAAAGTGGTACAGTCCAATAGTATTGGACATGGCCTCCTTGGTGTGGTTTCCCCTAGCTATTTACCTCCTACAAGTCTGTCCGTGCCCAGCTGCCAAAGGGGGTAAGTATTGTCGACAAGAGGTCACCTGCTTAGGTTACCTACTGTCGAAGGGGGGTAGGAGACTAGCTCCTGGGCAAATAGGAGACTAGCTCCTGGGCAAATTAAGGGTAAGCAAAATTAAGTAACACACTGCGTTTTTTGGTTTTTGTGCTTGGTATATGTATTATTGTGTCCTTTTTTCTTGGTTTATGTGTATTATTGTGAGCTATTCTGCGTGGAAAGTATGCAGGGCAGCTTGTTGTTGTGTACTCTCTCTTTCTCTCTCTCGCCTGCCTGAGCTCTGAGCTGTCTAGGAACGGCCATGAGACAATCGGTTGGGCTCGCTTTAGTCATTCATTTCACAGGATGCTGTGAATATGTTCTTGAATAAATAGAGACAAAGCACCTCACCAGTGCACGTCTAATTGGCTATTAAGTAATACCGTTTGAACAAATTGTTAGTATTAACAAAATGAATAAATAAATATGCCATGTTACTGCCCCTCCTTTCTGTAAACTGATGAAATTGGAATTGGATAAGGATGAAAGGATGGGTAGAATAGTCTGATGTTCCCTTATTTGACCTTTAAGGGGAACTATATGTTGGTGGTTTTTGTTCCAAATTCCCAGGTGGCAACACCATTATTGTTCATGTAATTGCAACACTACATAAGTCGCAGAGGCATCACGAGTCCCTTATCAGTTAGTCTATGTAATCGAGCTGACAGCCCTTGCTAGAGCTGGTGAATAGGTTTCTCCCCTGAATATGATGTTACATGGCCCGGATCGTGAAAAGTATGATGCACATGGTTCACAATGCTAGGAAAGATGCCCATATGCCCTTAGCACACATGTTTAAGAACAAAATGTTCTTTGCTTGTTTTCTTGTTTGCCACAAACAGGTTCTGCTGGAAAATTCATGTACCTACTAGGTTATGTTTAATTTATCAGTTATTCATGTAATATGGATCTCTGTTACATTCACAGTTTTAGAGTTTCCCGCTACACCTATAATATGAGAGCATGGTCATAAGCGCAAAACATGGTTGTTCTTATGCAAGGAAAATCATTTTAGAGGTGTCTGCAGTTTTGCACAATAGTGAAGGTTCACAAAGTAGAAGCTGTATCGTGATTTCTATGACTTATTAAGTACAAGTTTGTTAAAAGAATAGTTGTTTTGAAATTCCTTTTTTTTTTTTGAGGTTCTTCAGATGAATAATATAGGGGCGTTTCTGAAATTGAATATCCTTTTTTGATTGATTATTTGTATGTTTTGTCTAAAGATTTCCGATCTGTTCACTAACGGATATCTGCTGCCCTACAACCATTGCCAGAGGGGCCAGGATATCAGATCCAACCAGGGGACTAAGCGCAAGTCTAATTTGGAGCCGAGGTGAAGGGACCCAGCCCAGGTGTTGCTGGCCACTATAACAGCGGTGAAGGTGGAAGGCCGGCAGAAACATGTACCCCTACCACTGTCGGATAATTCTTGGGTGAAAGACGGGGTCACAAATCAGGACGGAGAGCGGATTCCTCGCTTTGTTCCTTTTTTTGATGCCTAGTTAAGAGAGGCACAGACTGATAACGAGAGCAAGGAGGTTTTGCCTGAGGGGACCCCCTCTGAAACAAGGGTTGCTTCAGATACTCCAGTTTCTGTGCATCAGGCCTCTGAGTCCCGGTCCCCAAGTGAATGCAAGTCTGCACCTTTGCTGATAAGGAGGTGCCTGGGCACACTAGGTACAATCTGCGGCCCTGACGAAAGGGCAGTGCGCCAGCAGGGCAACCAGGAGTTAGGAAAGGACTAGAGTTTAGGGTACAGGTGCTGTGTCTCTGGTGCCTGTTAGATTAGAGTGAAAAATACTGGTGCACTGCCTGAGACACTGGACAGGATCATTGAGGGTGATTGCCCTATCCTGAAAGAAAGACATTTTCCTTAAGCCTGGGCCGCGATTGTTTTTCTTGTTTGCAAGTTGTGCAGCTCCACCGTGGGAGAGTCAATACTTGATGAACGATAAGAGCCTGCCTGTGAGGCTCAGACGGACACAGGGAGAAAACTCCCCTCTGGCTAGTTGTACAGTGGCTTCAATTCCCCAAGTATTTTTTTTTGTTAGCAATGTACCCCTTTGGTCGTCCCATTTTTAAGGAGGAGCAGCCCTTTGCAGCTCCTCGCCCTAATTCCCATGGCCCCGTTTGGTCCTCCTGGTCCCCCAAAACAAAGATTGTTTTTGTGACAATTATTGTGCTTGCTTTAATATTCGTATTTGGAATACTGTTTTTTCTGCAAGAAAAATATCTTGTGCACACTTTGATAAGTACTACTCCGCCCCCGAACATATCATTGGTACTCTAGCCCTCATAAAGAAGAACACTGGAAGGTCTATCAAGATAATGTTTTTATTTAGACATTGCATCAGACATGTGCTGTTGGCTATTTCCAAACTGTGTAAGATAGCCACTGAAATACATCAGAGCCCTGGAACTTGGACTTGGACTGGGTGGTTTGGGGATTTGCTTTCTGCTTGGGGTTGGAAAATATTGACAGTTCTGTTTGTGATCATAGCCATTATTTTCTCCTGCTATCTGTGTGTTCATTACGGACCAATGCTCTGCTCACTTTGTATCTCCACCTGTGCTGCTTGTGTGCCGACTAAAGTTAATATCCGTGATACAAATGCCCGTTTAGCAATAGAACAAAAAATGTGTGAAATGATGTTACTTGATATTCACGATGTATATCATACCCCTTAGAAGGGACAAGAAAATGTCTTAGCTTATGCCAAAAGGGCCGTCTGTGGAAACATGTTTTTACGTTGGCATAAGCTACAGCCATTTTGGCCTTGGTGTCCATTTTGTTTCCTTCATAATTCCTCCGTCCTCTGCTGCTCGTCTTTTTCACTTTGCTTGTGTTATCTATTTTAGTGACTGCCTGACTCAGCTAAAGCAATGTATGTGCTGAGGGTTTGTAGCTGACGGTGCACCTGGTTTTAGACTTATCTGTTGACTGTTTACCACTGCCATAAGCATTTCTGCTTCCCCCTCCCACTTTGCTGACCAAGTGGTTATTCATCTGCCCTTGTTTGCTGATAGCTATTTCTAAACTTGTTTCTTCCAATTCTGTCCATATGCTTGCACTGCAAAAAGGCAGTATATAAGGACGCTGGTTTGTGAGTTCAGGGTGCCACCTCCTGCAACACTTGAGAGTGTTGTTGGATGTGGTTCCACTCATGAGTGATTAATAAACTTGTTATTTATTTCCAACTCCAGTGCTGATCTCTATTTTGTTGGTTTTTGAACCCGTGGACAAGAGGGTGACCCTGCACCAGTGTACCCCTAAAAAGGTACATTTCCACAAGGTCAGTAGCCCATTGGTTACTGACCTCGAGACCCCTAAAACACCCCCTAAATACAGTATTTAGGGGGCAGCCCTGAACCAAGAAGACAGATTCCCGCAACCTACGAAGTAGGACAAAAGAAGACGCCAAGCAGAGGAGACTGCAGAGAAGAACTGACCTGGACCCAGCCCTACTGGCCTGTCTGCAGTTTTCAGAGATCCAGTGCCAAAAGTCAACTTGTCCCGCAGCGAGCAACCTCCAGAACCCTGGGAGGACTGACTGCATTCAACAAAGACCAGATCTCCTGTGAACAGCAGCTCTGTTCAAAAGAAACTCTCAAGACAGACTCTGAGCCTGCTGAGGACAAAGAAACCCGACGCCTGGAACCACCTCTGCACCAGACGCCTACAGTCCCCCAGCTCTCGAGAGTCCGAGTCCACCGTGGGTTGACCCCTCCAGGACTCCCCGACGTCGCCTGCAGCCTCTGCATGGAGACCTCCTCCACCCCCCAACTGCGAGTGGCCCGGTAAGGTGAAATCTGACCTCAAAAGACATCCCTGCCCCCAGCTGCCCTGGAGAAGAGAACCCGAGGTGCACCCACGTCCCCGAGCCCTCCAACTTACCTGCCCAGCTGTTGGTTCCTCCCATTAGTCTTCCTGGACCGAGCCTGCAGCCAAAATTCAAAACCGGCAACTCCCATTGAAAACAACAGGGCACCCGACACAAAACCAGCACCCTGCACCTGGCCGCCCTGTGCCGCTGTGGGTGCACATTGTGTACTAAATCGGATCCCCCTTTGCCCTGAGCCTAACACTAGGAGCTTTGCTCCCACAACCTTGTGGCCTGCTCGTGAGCAGCCACCAACCGGAGGCCCCCTATCCCCCATTGGATAACATTGGGCCTCAGCACTCTGCACCCGGCAGCCCTAGTGCCGCTGAGGGTGCTTTGAGAGTGCATCCTCGACCCTGGGGAAACCCTGGTTCTAACCCCAGAAACCCAACTCCCACAACCAAGTGCTTACCTGTAAACCGATAAGTCCATTTCCTCCCATAGGACTGCATTGATTGCTTTTCTTGAACATTGTTACAAGCGTGAAGTTGGTTTGTATGGAACTTTAAGAAAACTGCAAATATAACAAAACTGCTTTACTTACCTTTTCTCTAGGAAATTTCCCAGTGTGATATACAGGCATATCACACTAAGTAGAAAAAGTAATCCATAAAGTAATCTGTAAAGTAATCAAAAGTAATCTAACAGTAATTTCAACTGTATTCAAAGCATTTACAAACCTGTAACAAAGTCATTTTCATTCAGCTTGCTTGTATTGTTCAACTTGCCTTGAAAAGTACCATTTACACTTACCTGTGCCAGGCTTGCTTGGTTCTAGGAAATAAATATAACTAAATAATATTTTTATACAAACAAATTGGTCTGAGTTCAGTCTTTGAGTGTGTGACATCATTTCTTGCCTGAGTGTGTACAATAAATGCTTAGCACTACCCTCGGATAAAGCCTTACTGCTCGCCCACACTACCACAAATAGAGAGTAAGGTGCTATCTACTTTTACCTCTGCCTACCTTTGGGGTGCCACCTGACTCTGTGCACACTATACCTAATTTTGGTATAGTATATACAGAACCAGCTTCCTACAGTAGGAGCCTCTGGGAACTAAGACTGAGGCCGGAGCCTTTGAGGCCTGAGCGTAAGCTGGAGCCTTGAGGATCTACACCGAGCACAGCATATGCTGGGAACCAAAGAGTGAGCCTGTGGGGCTTAGGAGTCAGAAGGCGCTTTGGAAATCCAGTGGAGAGTGCTGAGAGTAAACAGAAGCATCAGGGAATCTCATGGTGAAAATTTGAGTTTTTACTCCTATCGAAGGTTACCGGCCTACAGGTATTTGAGGCTTTATTTAACCACAAAGCTCTCATAAAGTAATCACCCGATACTAACCAAGCAATACTTCACAAAAGGTTATAATATGCAAATGTGGCCCACATTTTTTTTGGGTGCTTATATATTGATCGCAGGTGGTTGGCGAAATGGTGGAGAAAATGGGGTTGAGGAAGGGGAAGCATCACACTGGGAGCCGAGGGAAAAACAAACAAGGAGTGAAGAAGAACAGCACAGGGGGACAGGGGAGAGAAGAACACGGAGCAAAGGAGGAGAAGCTAACAAGAAAGCAAGAAGCACCCAAAAAAGACAGCATCAAAAGCAGGGGCAGAGATGCACACGAGGGTGAGAACAACACGTGCGAGGAGGGTGGGTGAAAAGCACACAAGAGAGAAACTTTCACAGGGGTGGGCATTTAGGGCAAGCACACAGATGCAAAGAGAGCTAAAACACATGCACTCTCATGGAGTGCTTAACCCAAAAAGAAAAAAGTTTGCTAAAAGTTATCAGTGGAAGGATAGAAGCCAGTCAATAAGAGATGGTAAGCAGGCAATGTTCCAAGGGGGGGACAGATAGGTAAGCTGGAACAATGAAAGCCATTGAAAAAAAGTAAGCAAATGAGACTGACAATAAAGGCAACCAAAGGTAAGCAATACTGGGCTGTAAGCCCCTGTAAGTTTTTGAACTGTCTGGCAAGCTCGACCTACAAGTGTACTTCACATAGTATAAGACCGGTTACCCAGCAGTTTTTAGACTTGCTGATTAACTAATTGCATACATTTACATTTTTTTCATGTAACATGCACCCTGGAGAGAAGGCTTTTTGCTTTTTTAGCGGTCTGTCTCTGCTCTTGCTCACACCATAGGAGACACTCTCCTTTTTCAGCCTGAGGCTACTAAAGATCAGGGTTAACTGTTCAGGAGTGGTTTCTTTAAACAAAAATTATGAGATCTGTTTTGGTAAAATTAAGAAAGCTTGTGAATGTCGTTCCCAGTACATATTGCCCACTTTAACCTTTGTGCAGGACCCTCAAACAGAGTTCTACACAGATATCAGCAACATGTGCATTATCCCTCTCAACTCCCCTAGCAAAGTATAATATTGAGATTGAAAGCTCTGACATGCAAGTTACAAAGTGAGCTCTGAGTTAATCTCTCTGCTCACTCCCTGTTCAACCTCTTTCTCTCTCCCTTTTCCCAATCTGTTCCCTCCTTTCTCCTACCTTGCTATTCATCTCTGCCTCTCTCATTCCCCCACATGCTTTCTCTCTGTTCCCTCTACCTCACCTTTTATATGCCCCTCTACCTTTTTTCTTCTTTCGACCTTCACCCTCAGCATTTTTCTGTATTTGTTTTCCGCTCCTTTCTCTGCCCCCTCTTCTTCTGTTATCCTCTTGTCTTTCATCATCTGTTCTTTCTCTCGCTCAGCTGAGCTACCCTCACTTTCTTCTCACTGGTCACTCTCACTGTTCCAACCTGGTCTATCCATCTCTGCATATATCCTCATCTCTCACCATAATTGTTCTCTCAGTTTCACACACTCTAGTAGTGCTACTGCTTGTGAACTCAAAGTCTACATTCAGAAGCACAGTGCTGCTTCTAGCACTATTATTCATGGTCGGCTGTCAAATTCTGCTTGTACTGTATATGTTTGCTAGTTTCTTCATCTTTAAATACGTCCAACTATATATGACTTTTTGCTCAATACTCCAATGTGTAATACAACTAAAGAATATAAACCTATTTTGGCTTCTACTTCTGTCAACTGTCTATTTTATAATCGTGCCACCCCCTCAAATGTGCCAGTAAAAATTAACTTTTGTCCTGAATTTTTACTGTCATTGTCCAGAATTCACTTTCTTGCTAGGTGGTCACCCTAGGTAGGAATACCCTGAACCCCTAGCGTCTTACAGGGATCCATGCCAGGGCCGAAAAGCATTAAAAACAAAAAAAACTTTTTGCTGCAAATCCAAGGGGGAAGGGGTGGGTAGGGTTTCAGTATAACCCCCGGGTGGGGCAGGTCCTGGGGGCATGATTGTAACATTTTGTGGAGGGGGCACACACAGCCAATCTTGGCCCCACGGTCCGCTACCTCCCAGGGGTCTTCACACAAAGTGGAGTGTGCCACTGTAGGATTTTAGTGACGATTGGGTAGTGTGTGAGTATGGTTTGTAACTGTGTGCGCTCGTATTGTGGGTTCATGGGCAGCTAATGTAAACGTTGAGCTGTTTTTGTTGTTAATGTGGGTAGTTTGTGTGCATGTGGTCGCTTTGTTTTAATGTGGACGGTTTGTAGGCATGTGGAAGTTTTGTTCATCATAAATATGTTCATGCCCCCAAAAATAGCAATTATTTTGGTTACACACGGGGCGGTCAGTCGCAAGAGGACATTACATATGGACATGGGTCTCCAAAATCTCAATTTCTTTAAAGTTGGTAAAATCCGTACAAGGCAACGGTACGGAATATCTGTGTGTAGGTCGTTATAGTTAGGAAATAGGATTTTTTTTTAAAACCTTAGAAAATCACTGGAAAAAAACCAAAGGTTACAACAGGGGTGTTATAGTTAGGCTGACATTTCACTTGTACAAAACCAGAGAAATTCAGCAGTTATAGTTAACTGAGCTAACTATAACTTACGCCCCCAAAATGCACTGCTTATGACCTCACACATTACATCACTGATGATACCTCAAATGACATCACTGATGATATCATCCACAGGACCACTCACATATCCACTCACAGACCCACACAACCACTCATACACCTACTCACATACCCATACAACCGTTAACACACATCCTCATTCATCCATAGGACCGCTTACACACCCACTCACTGATACAGCCACTCACACACTCAGTCACACAGCCACTCATACACCCATATAGCCACTCACACATGCAGACACTCATCCACACAGGAACTCACACATGCACTCATTCACCCATACAGCCACAGACTTACTCACTCACCCATACAGCCACTGACCTACCCACTCACTCATCATTACTGGAACTCAGACACCAAGTCACTCACACACCCAGTCTCACACCCATAAAACCACTCACATACCCACTTACAAACCCATACAACTACTTACACATCCACTCACACCCCCACTCAACCACTAACACACCCAATCACTCACACCTACTCATACACCCAATCACATACCCACTTACAAACATACAACCACTCACACATCCATGCAACCACTCGCACATGGTCACACACAGTCACTCACATAATATATGTTAGAAGTTGTATCACTCAGTAGTACACCTACTATACAAATTTAAGTTTTGTAGTAGCTTAATATATATGTTTAACACTCAAACATTTAGAAAACACTTACACTCACTGGATGATGTCATGACACAGACCAGGTCATGAGTGATGTAATATGTGAGGTCATAAGCAAGTGCATTGCGGGGGCGTAAATTATAGGAGATCTATATATATAAAAATTTCGCGATGATTCGCCAAACGACGCCAAAGTTAGTGGGAAAACAAAAAATGCTTTTCCTATGGATAATAGGTCCTAACTATAACTACCTACTGGCGACCGCCAGTAGGTAATATATATGGGTAATACTCACCTCTTAAATATTTACCACGCATATGCCTTTACCATGCATGCCTTTACAACAAAACTTTTGTGGAAAATGCATATGCGTGAAAAAAGGTTTTGCAGTAAAGACGCATGCGTGGTAAAGGCATGCGTGTTTCGGTCATGCAACCCTTCCAAAGATATTAGTCCTTTTGTCTTGAATTTAACAATGAATGTACAATCTATTGAGGTTACGGGCTACTGGGCATGAAATACCATGTGCTAAGAGAATATGCCTTTTATGTAGCTCTGTACCGCAAGCCATAGTTCATGTTTTTTTATTATGTCATAAACTACTTCTTAAAAATTGTTTTCTAAAAAAAAAAAAAATGATAAAAGAGCATGAAAAGAGTCTTTACATTTTGTAGATTGTCTAGACTGTTTGAGATATTTTATGTTAAAAAGAAATCCAATCTATAAAATGGAACAATTACGCTGCAAAACACTCTGAGCTCCAATATGGCTGCTTAAGATTTATGCTCTGGCCAAGCTGCTGTGCCTCCAACATCCTTCCAGAAACTTACATTGAGGTGTTGGGCGGCGATGGGTCCTGATGAGCGGCCTGGCCCAATTTTTAGCATGAGAAACCCATGAATCCCAGAACATGTCATGCACCATGACTAGTGGCTCCATAACCTAGAAGATGATGGTGCTTATCAGGCTTTCTCGCATTGAAGAGCTGAATGCATGTTGGACGCCCACACCTGAGCAGACCTGAGATGCAGTAGAGTTACATGAGATCTCTCAGTAAACTGGATTCTGGGGGGAAATCACCAGTGATACGGCAGCAGGAGTGGCCCCACAGTGTGCAGAGCAGCCCTCTGCAGAGAATCACGGAAGGGCCTCCTCGGACAGCTGAAACAGATGAGCCCTCCTCTGTGAGGGGTGTACTAAAATAACACCCCGTTGAACCGTAGACATGACTTGATTTGCCCTGGTAGTCATAACTCACAAGGAGAACAAAGGTAACGATTTTTTTTTTTTACCCCAAAGACTTCAGGTTTATTGAATCCACAGACAGCAGAAAGGACTTGCCACCTGAAAAGAACCCCCCCCCCCCCCACCCCAACTTTTTTTTTTTTTTAATACAGGGTGAGACAATGATCATGGTGGCACAGAAAGACAAGTAAAGCTCCCTCCAGTGGATGGTGGGAAAGGTGGTAGGCCCGCAGGGGGCATCTGTGTAGCTATGGGGTTGCACATTGGCAATTAAGCTTAATATGGAGTCCCTAGACTGGAGTATGTTGGAAGTAGTAATCTACGCCACCGAAAATAGAGCCATTATAGCTCAGAAATTCGAAGCTGGTGCGATTGCCTCTTTATCCCACAAGGACTCCAAACAACAGCACTTGAAAAATGTCATTAATTGCAACTTCAAGTCCTGGGCATAAATCCTCTGCTGGCTGGAGTGGACTTAAAGAAAGAGGTACCATCACTTCTTGGTAATTTGATCATTTAACACCGGAGGGAGAACTGTGCTCCGAGGTAAGTGTGCCGAGGACCTCACAGATCCCTGCTAGGGTTTTTGATGAGGATAGAGAAGGATCACGTGCAATATTGATGGACCAGGTAATGCCAGTCAAATGGAAAGGATTCTGATATAAGCAGGGGAAAAAAGTATTTTAAAGTACAACAGTACAGGGTCCATCTTCTTCTGACCTTAATCAATCTACATTTATAAGCAAGAGAGAGCTGAAAGCAGTTAAGAAGGAACTCATTTGGTGTCTGAATAGAAGCTTCTGTGTGGTTTTCAGCATGACTGTATCAGACACAGAGGAAAATAATAGTTTTCTCAAATATGGAGAAAGCACGAGGCAGGAGTGGAGGGGGTAAGGCACAAACCTGAATGTGGGGGTGACCATTAACTGATGGATCCTAAGTGGCATTTGGGGGAGTGACTCCTGTAATGTGCACTTGATTTCTTTCTTCACAGCTGAGTTATTATGGATCAAAAGTGGAGTTGATCTAGGCAACATTTATTTCAGTATGCAATAGCAGGTAATTTGTTATTCGGAGATCATATAGAGATTTTATTTCCATGTGTGGCCTTTGACATTCACTTTACCCCTTATCTCTTCTCTCTAGTAACATCCCTGTGATTGGTACCAGAGCCATTAAACGTGGAAACGTTTTGTACACAGCTTTAATATGGCAGAAGTATACTGTGTTCCTTTTGAATGTTAGCTATACATTGTCTCTGCTGTAAACTTATTAAACTATAAAACAGAATATTTGAATGGCAAAAAGCCTAAAATGAAATTAATAAAAATTAATTTCACTTTGCAATTCATCATGTTGTGAATTGCAGCAATAGAACAGGAAAGACCTCAGCACAACACCAGGTGGGAAATAGAGGACACAGTATGGGTCAAGGGAGATTGTGTCAGAGGAAATCTGAATATGGCATCTAAAGAGAGAAGGATGAGTTTATTAAAGGCTCAAGAAGGTCAGCAAAAGAGATCAATCCTGCAGCATGGGAAGCAGCAGAAAACTAGTCATGAAACTAGGAGGGTAAGAGAAAATGAGGCATGCCCTTGCGGCACTGGAAATTGAAGTATTTAGTAGCCCTTCCAGAAGAGGACCAGGAAAGAGACAAGCATAGTACCAAGTTTGACAATAGAGCTTTTCATAGCAGTAGGAATGACACATAGTCAACGTAACAGAGGAAGGAATGTTGGAGAGTCGAATATAACAAAAAATACAAGGGTAGCTCGGCATAGGAGCGAGGGAGTATTGGGAGATTAGCAAATTCAGAGTAGAGCCAAGAAAGCTCAGCATAGATGTGGAGACAAGAGAGCTCAGCTTTGCACTAGGAGATAGAACATGCAGAGACATTACCCTTTTGATGGCTGCTTTGGGGAAGGCAGATCGCCGGTACATCTCATAGCGGTTCAGCTGTTCCTCTGAAAACGAAGACACCAATATCCTGATAAAAGAAAAGTTTTAACATATTACATAAAAACTTTGTCTGTTGCATTTAAGTGATTTAAATGAATACATTGGGGAGTGGTGTAGCTAAGACAGGGGTCTATAACGTTTTCTCTAATGAGAGTTACTTCTGATCAGTGAAAATCGTCGTGAGCTACTGAAGGCTAATTAACTCGTGCACTGTTAGTAGACACTCCATTGCCCAATTTCACTGACTTTAAGCCTAATATACATGGAGCCCGATCCTATGGTTTGAACAAAATACTGTGACTAGGAGTACTATGATAGGGATGCCATGTGCGTCAGTGAGCGCATGGTCTGTAAGGATGTATGAGTATGTGTGTGAATGAATGGGATATGTGTGCATGGGTGACTGAGAGCCTGTGTTGTATGTATTTGTGGAACAGGACATACCTTTCGCCATATGTGGCACAGTTACATGTACAACACAAACATACAACCTTTTTTTTTAATGGGAGAAATTTAAAGTGCAGAAAAAAATAAGGAACATTTTTCTGCACTTTAAATTTCTCCAATATAAAAAATGGCTGTATTTTTCAGTTATAAATATGGCGGTGTGTCTACCAGCCAGTGGGAGCAAGAGACTTGCTGTGTGCAATTGTGACACTTTAACATAGGAAAAAATTCAGCTGAGGAGTTAGATTTATGTTTACATGCATTACATAAAACTGATCCTTTCAATTTTCTCCCATGTCAAAGTGTCTTTACAAACAGCAGGCAGTTTACTCCGTGTGGCCATGGTGCCATATTTATAACATGAAAATACAGTAGTTTGTTTAAACGTGAGGAATTCAAAGTGAAGAAACATGCTTCATAAAACATTAGGACTGAATTGGCTTAATTTAAAGTACTGTAAAACATTAAGACAATGTTTCATAGAAACATTTTTCTTCACTTTACATTTCTTCCATTTAAAATAAAATGATTTTTTCCAGCTATAAATATGGCACTGTGTCTACTGCCCACTGGGAGCAAGATGCCTGCTGTGTGTAAATGCAACACTTTGAAAGAGGAGAAAATTAAAACGAAGAGTTAACCTAATCATTAAGTTCATGTTTCATTTTAATATTCGCTCATTTAAAAGTATTCAGAACCATCAATTTGTTCCCAAGCTCCAATATTGAGTAGAGAATGACTTACCTAAGAGGAAAATACCTCAGTGCTTCAGTTCTGACCCTCTGTGACTCACCTGGGTCATAAATCTGAGTGGAGCACTGCTTTTTATTAGACCCTGCTATCTGCAGCCTGATAATAATGTGAAAAAAAGTCTTTCTATAACTTTAAAAGGAAAACGCAAGCTCATTTATTGCAGTTCTTAGTTAAAAATTAACTCAAGGCTGGGAGCTACTCTGAAGGTTTCTGAAAGCTACTGGTAGCAACATCAAAAGGGCTTCACCAAATACGATAAATGTAAGGCATGCAGCATTGGCAGAAATACTTGAGAAATTGTGGATTTTAAGGGTAAAATCTTCACCATCAATGATAAAATCACATGTGACACAAGCTATGTAGTATATATGATCGAATGCAAATGTGGCTGAAAATATATAGGCAGCACTATATGTCCATTAAAGAAAAGAATACTGGAACACATTCGAGCTGTCCAATACAACGATACTAACTATGCCATGGCCAAACATCTAGAAACGCATGAAGGGTATACTTGGCAAACAATGACATATTACAGCATAGCCTGTGTACCAAGGCATGAAAGAGGTGGTGACAGAACCCCTAGACGTCTAGAATCTCGTTTAAATCACTAACATTGATGTACAACCAGCTTGACAGACACTTTTGTAGGATATAATATAATGAAATGGTGTACAATACACCCAGAATGTCTCTGTGTCATCAGATTTAATAGACACTTAGCCTATGATTGATATGTATATGAGATATCATATCATTAATACACTGAGACATAGATGAATAAGCAAAACAAATAGTGTTTGCAGATAGGGCACTGAGCCTGTAATTCAGTGGCATACTCATATGAACAAGACTAATGCATTAAGAATTAACAATCAAAGTTAGGTCGCAACGTGATACAAATGGGAACATGATGTTTGACACATGCCGAACCATAAATGTGTATATTCAATAAATTCATAGCAAAATAACTTTCCTCTGATCAATTAACAAGTTTAAAATTGAGCGTACTTATGCTTTGAAATGAAAGTTGTTTTTTTTTGTTTTAACTCACAAATTGATATAACTACATATCCCACAATGCTTCATTATTGGCTAAGTGGGCATGTCTGTATAAATAGCAAAATGAAAGTAGGACTCACCTAACCGTGATCAAGACTCTGTAGTCGAAACGCGTTGGTGTTGGTGGTGTAATTAAAAGGCTTTGAATAGCAAACTCCTGGAGTGCAGCATATGTTTTCTTTTGATGATTAATTTATACGAGGGTATGATTCCGCCCCAAATGGGAAACGGCCACTACAACGCGGCCGTTTCCACGCATAACTTAACCACGCATGCATTACAACGCATGCGTGGTTACAACGAATAGCCTTTAGCACGCATACCTTTACTACGAGATACGTAGTAAAGGCATGTGTGTTAAAGGCTAAAAAAAAGCGTGAAAAAAACAGGGGGCTTGGGGGGGTTCCCCCCCCACAATAAAAAACGCACCTGTTGAAGATTCTATGTGGAGGGAATCGGGAGGCAATCGGCGTCGTTAGAGGAAACGGAAAGACACTTCCGTTTCCTCTTAACGACGTGCGACGTCAACACGGAAGAACATTGAGAAGAGACGACGTGGAGAGGTAAGGGGAATATTAGATTTAAGAAGAAAAAAAAGCAGGGGTCCGATTTAAGGCTTAAGGGCACGGGAGGGGTATTTGTAAGAAGGGTTAAGGGGTGGGGGAATAACCTTTACCAAGAGTATGCCCTTACCATGCATGAATTTACAACGAAAATCGTTGTAAAAGTATGCGTGGTAAAGGAATATTCGTGGTAAAGGTTATGCGTGGGAAAGGCATTCCGTTGTAACGCATGCGTGGAAAAGGCATGCGTTACAACGGAATGCGTTGTAACATCATAAAAACCGCCCCAAATGTCGGCACCGGCCGAGAGCGTGTTGTGAGCTGGAATCAATTGGTGAGGAGAATATATATATATATATATTTATTTTCCCTCTCCTCTTCAACAGAATTGAAGCAGACACCATGGGCAGTTTTCAGGCTCTTTATTCTTTGTGCAAATCGTACACACACGTACGTGTACACACACACACACACGTACACACACATGTACACACACACACCACCCCCCACCCCCCTCTCTCTCACTTAGAAAAAAGAAGGAAAGGGAGATGGAGAAGGTTGACCTACAGAATTAATCTACATTGCAGCATGAAATCGGTACTTTGGCTGTCATCAAATGCTTTTCAGCAGGGCTCAATAACAGAGGGGAGCACCCAAGCTAAGCGTCTTACATTCAAAGCTCTGAATGACCGATGCTGCCATCATCTGAGTGTCCCTTACACCCATCCCTATTAAACCTCTACTGAGCATGGGTGCAGACAAGCTTCAGGAGCCAAGAAGAGTATAGGGGTGCCCAGTATCTACCAGGACACCAGCACTTTTGCCAGCCACAATAGGCTCAAGTATAAAAGGTAGTTGGGCAAAAGGAGGATAAAAGCTTTAGGAAGGAGAAGGGAAAACAATTTGCAAAGGACAGGTTACACAGTGGTCCATTCTCCTTTTAAAGAATGAACATATTGAGTTTCTAACGCTTCATACTGGCAGCTACACTGCTAAACTAAACCCCCCACCCGTTTATGTATGCCCTCTGGACAGTGCTTTAAAACAGCAAGAAGGAAACAGTCGCATTCTGCAAAACACAGAAGAAATAGAACAGCTCAAATTCCGTATTTCTGATTGAAAATGTGTGAGATTTGGGGCAGGTCTCTTGCGCTCATCTGAAAATAAGCACTGGCAAAGCCAGTAGGTCTAGCATTCGCAAGATAGTGCAATAAAACAAAAAATATCATTGCAAGCCTATGTCATAAAAGAAAATGGCCGTTGCCTAAACATGGCGGCCTTATCCCTGCAATAAACTTTTTACATTTAAAAATAAAAAAAGTTGCTGATGTGGCTGTTTTACTAATCGGGTTATTCAAACAAAAAGCCTTTAGGCTGCGCCATGAATTTTATTATTATGTTTGTGGAGTAGACCAGATTAAATCGCGACCTAACCAAGCACTCATGCTGCAGGTAGGTGCAATGTCACGTAAATGCTTTATAACTGTAGCTATAACAAGCATTAAAAATGCAATAGGTCTCGCATTCGTTGGACTTGGAGTTATTGGCTTTGTAAAGGCTAATGTTTTTTACCTACCTATGTTGCAGGTGCATTACCATATGTGGCCAAAAGAGGTCCCATGGAACAACAAGTGTCTTGATACTGGGAAGACTATCATCTCTATGTTTCAGCTTCTTAGGATGCGCATTGCCTCAATGTGGCATAAAACAGAAAGTGACCAACACACAGTAATTATCCACCTTCTCCTGGCTGTTGAATAAGCCGTACAAAAGAACAAAGTGTTCCAGTGATTCAGGAGAAAATTACAAGCTGGACAGCATTTTGAGGAACCCCCCTTTCATCTGCTTGTTACTACATTGCCATATCCAGGTAAAATTATCTAGCTACTGCGGGCTAGATCTGGTCCAACATTTTCTCAAAAGACAAAGTACATTTTATATTCATAAAAACATTTTTTAAGGGACCATGCACCCTTTAAAAGAGCCAATTACTTAGGATGTAATCCCAATATCTGGCCTTTAATTTCGGTATCAGCCCTATATCTTGCTTTTCCAGGTTATCCTAAAATCTTCTAAGCTCAGCTTATACAACCAAGTTTTCACATTCTTTGAGCCAAGGGCTCTTACCCCACTCATCTAATGCTATTAGCTCTGACACAGCTTGTTTAATTGGTATCTGTGATTTACCCGTCCACATCTTAATCCAGTAAAGCAATGATTTCAATATGGCTATATATGATATACACCTTAAATTTAGGTCAAGGCGCTTTGGCAGGAGTGGGGTACTATCCGTTAATGACAAATAGCTGTAATAAATTTGATTTCTAACAATTCCAGCCCTTTCGTATTTTCAGAACCCCATAATACTGCTCCATAAAGGGCATCTCCTAGTCCCCTTGCTCTGTAAATTTTCAATGCAGGGTATATGTGGCGATAGTTTGATCCCTTAAGTTTCTTCACAACCGCGGCTCCAGCGTTTTGGAGAGACATTTGGATTATCAGGATTTGAACGGACAACGACATACTTCTTGTCAGCCTCACACATGCATCAAGGTAATTATTTGCGATTACCAAATAGCGAATTTTAAGGATTCGCTATTTAATAATCGCAAATGCCTATGCATGAAGGATTCGCAAATATTTTTGCGAATCCTTAACATTCCCTAATAGCGAATTGCAAATTGCGATTCGCTATTAGGGAATGCATTCCCATTCAATGAAGGAATGAATGGGAATGCATTCGCAATTTGTGATTACTAAATTGGTAATTGCATATTGTGAATGCAATTGCAAGGGTGGTAGGGGGCCTAAAGCCCCCCTTATGCACCCCCAAAAAGGTAAGTGTGCACTTTGAAAAATGCACTTGTGTGCATTTTTCAAAGGATTCGCAAATTACCATCAACTTGAAGTTGATGGTAATTTGCAATTCCTAAATGCAAAGTCGCATTTTGGAAATGCTACATGCATCGCATTTAAGGAATCGCAAATTGCGATTCCCTAAATGCATTCGCAAATTAAGGAATCGCAAAAATTGAAATTACCTATTTTGCGAATGCAATGCCTTTGATGCATCTGAAAAGGCATTTTACCGGTCACATTTGCGACCGGTAAAATGCTTGATTCATGTGCCCCTAAATTCTTTAACCTGTTCCAGTTACTCAGGGCCTAGTCACAGTTTGCCCTTAAAAGACTTATGGGGCGGAAAGTCATAAACATAGTTTGAAGACCATTAATTACTAAGCCAAACGACTCACATACCTCTGTGAACCTATTCAAGATATTTTGTAGGTCCATAGGAGTCTTAAGAGATTAGTAGTGCGTCGTCGGCAAAAAGTAATGCGGGACTGGTTGACCTGCTAGTTTAGGGGGGGGATCTCCCTTACAGTCATAAAGCTCATTGACTAACCCATTCATATACAATGTAAAGAGGGTTGGGGCTAACACACTCCCTTGTCGGACCCCATGAGAAGCATTTATGCACCCTGTCAGTTTACCATCTCTGCCCAATTTAACTTGTGCAAAGTTCCTCTGATGTAAACGAAACACTAAGATCAGCATTTCTGACAGCATCCCCATTGTCCATAAAGTGGCCCATAACTTTTCTCTGGGTATGAGGTCAAAGGCCGATTTAAGGTCCAGGAATACAACGTACAAGTGACTCTTGTTAATCAGAACCCACTTCCAGATATTTAAAAGAAACCTAAACACTCGATCGATGGTACTTGTATTGGGCCTAAATCCTGCTTGCAGGTGTGACAATATCTGTGTTTCCTCAATCCAGATCTGGATCTTAACCAATAACTGTTTGCTAAAAAGTTTCTGGGCTGCATCTATTAAGCTGATAGGTATGTAATTTACGGGATCCCCTTTGTTTTCCTTCTTGTAAATGGGGATGATCTCCGCCCCTTTCCAAGTTTCTGGGATATCAGCCCCTCAGGCAATCACATTTGATATTCTGTTTAGAATAAAACCCCATACTTTGTGCTCTGAACTCTAAAGTTCATTAGGGATCCTGTCCAGAACAGGTGCTTTCCCATTTTTCATATTCCCCATGGCTGCAATGGTTTCTTCCATAGTAAAGCGATTTATCCTAGTCCATCTTATTACATTCATCTTTCGTAACAGATTTAGTTGGCAGCTCTTCTGCCTAGTATAATGTGGAAAAATGAGCTTCCCTGATTACGAGGATGTATGTGGAAACCATCATTGCTTACTGCGTATAGTACACCTTAAGCCATAAGATGCCAAAAAGCATGATTATCCTTCGATAGGGCTGCCCTGGCTAAATCCCGCAAATTAGATTCCTCCCAGCATTTTTAGGTCGAGCCTAGCCAGCGCGCATGCGTTGCTCTGCGAGGTATGCTAAATTCACTTCTACGGGCTTTGGCTACGCCCTTGCTGCTGATTGGTTAAATTGTGTGTCGTTCTGAAAAGCTTTATTCTGTATGGTTTTTCGTGGGTATATGTCCCACCTTCTTGTGTCTCGCATCTCCCCTGGAGTATTGGTCTATTATGGTATCCTTTCTCTGACAGCTTTAGCCTTTATGTTTGCGCACTCTTTGCAGCTTGTACGTTGGCATTTTAAATACAGCGGCCACCTGCTTTTCTTTTCCATTTAGTTACTTTTGTAGCATTCTCGGCACACAGCGCTTTAGCTTCACATGTTTAAAGCTAAAGGGCGTCTAAAAAAGTAAATAAATAGAAAAGACAGACGGGTGGTAGCCATGTTTAATGCTAAAGCCAACGTACAAGCTGCAAACATTGCTGGTTTTGGAGCTTCTACATCGGCTTTAGCTTTAAACATGGCGACAGCCCCCATTTTTCTATTTATTTTTCTTGCCTGCTCATCTCTCGTTTCCTCCCACGTGGAGTATTAACCATACTGTATGCCGTCTTGCCCTGTGCGCTTCAATGGGCGGATACGTCCCCGCCCACAATTAGGCTCGCCTCTGGTCAGACATCACAAGGCCATCACGAGTAGGTTTCTGTGCGTTTTCTAATTAAAGCTCGGCCTGCTCTTCCGCTAGGGTTACAGCTAGGAGCCTGCAGAGTTCTGTAATATGCAGGATGCACACTCAGCTCAAGAGCAAGTGGTTAACCCACTCAGCTACCTTATCCACTAGCATAATGGCAGCTTCATTTCATAAGGTGTTGCTCCAGGTTACAATTTTGCCTCCCTTTGCCTCTGCACTCCTACCAAGGCTCTACCCTCTCATTTGTAATAGGGCCCCTCCTGTGCCCCCACGCCTAGCTTGGTTTCCATCTCCTCACATTCTTTTCCCTCTCTTTTAAAATATTGGGCCCGCCATACCGATAAAAACGCTACTAGCCCCCAGCTGCAGATAATATGCTTCCTGGCTAAATACCTATAAGGCCCCAAAGGCAAGACCAATTGCATTGCAAATGCTTGTTTTGCCTGTGTCTGTATTCTTTTATAGTGTCTTAGGAATAGGTGTTCACACAAGGAAAAAGGCAAGAAATCGAGAGAAACAATGAGCACAAGCAGGACAGAAAAAGAGAGAGCAAAGAACGAATAGAAGATCCATATCTATAACACAGCCTAGCTGGATAAGTTGTTGCATAGCAACTGGACCCTCATGGCAATGCTCCTTACAGGCACTAGTAAAGTCATAGCACCTATTCCCCTTATCCAGAGTGGAAGCTATCTTGGAGTAGTTTGTCTTAGTAAGAGAACAAATATCATCAGTCATCTTGCAAGGGTCACTACAACAATATCAATGGCAGTTATCCTGTCAAAGTTCACCTAATCTACACGGATCCTTTGGCCAGGGTTATCCCTGGGGAGCTCAATAATTGGGTAGTTGTTCCAGCATTCTGAGAGCCTGGGACAATGGAATTAAACGTTGCCATCCTGCCTGCTCTTCAGGTAATATAGGAGAGGGATATCCTGAAGACTTCAGAATTCAAAAGGAATCCATTTTGTGTGGGCCCTGAGAATCAAAAAATGTGCACACGCTCTGGTGTCAGAAAGAGAGAACGAACTGTGTGCTGGGCCCAAAGCACTATGACAAGCCCACAGCTAAGGCTTGGGTGCTGCATACACTTGCATGTTTACCAGCTCTAGAAGGGACTATAGTGTGAACCATATCCACAAACCTGAAGCTGCATTCAAAGCAGAGAGCTGTGTGTACTTCCTAACTGGAAGATGTGTGTACATCTCAGCTGGCAAACAGGATGAATGACAACAACAACAAAAAAAGAGTTCAGTGATAGAGAGAATAAAAGACAGGTAGAAAGAATGAGCAAGAGAAAAAGAGACCAAGCAAAAGAAAATTGACTGCAAAAGACTGCAACAGGAAAGAGCAAGAGGGTGCTTCTGTGAAAGCACGAGAAAAACAGGAAACAGTAGGAAGCAGTGAGACACAGCAGCTAAAGCAAGAGAGAAATGAAAGGACAGAGAACACAAGAGATTGAGAGATAGAAAAAAGGAAGGATATGGGCTCAAGTCATTGACAAGAAGTCAGAGTCAAAAAAAGGTGGTGAAATCGGGAAATCCTCTTTTCGACTGATTCCTTAGTGCTGAGTCAATTGCACGTGAGGCGCAGCTGAATATGCGACAAACTATTGCGCAGCCCTAATTGCCATCCTGAGACCTGTTAAGGCTCACACAAGTTTAGATCTGTTTCAGCTGTATGGTATGAGACACACAACATCTGGAATTCTGGAAGGCCTTCATGGACAGTTCAAGTTACAGCAGCCATGAGTCACAGGAGACAATTTCTGCTGCTTCGTCAATATTTCAAACTGAAGCAATAAATGAACACGCTCCTCAGCATGATTTAAGTCCTCCCTTTACTGAGACTCACAAACGTCCTCCAGAGAGATGCTCTACTTTCAATCAACAAGATGCTCATGTCTCATTCACTGAGATTCACCAACTCTCTTCAATAAAATGTAGAAGCTCGCCGAGAGAGATGGACAAACTCACTTCAGTGAGGCACACAAGCTATCCTCTGTGAGATGTCCTATGATGAAATGCACACCACCTCAAACAAATGCCGGCTGGTTTACTTGTTAGTTTCTCTTGTATACAAGGGGGAAAGAAAGAGAAACTTTACACCTACCCACATCCTCTATAACTTAAGCACAAAAGGTGCATGGGTTCCTTTCTGGAGACTCACTTGTTAGTCTCCTGTTGCATCACAAATATCAAAAGATATTGGGAGAAGACGCCTCACCCACAGTTATTCATGGCATGCTTCATCTGTTTCTTCTCCCCAAGTAGGTAAATTCTACTCAGAATGACTCGATCACTGGTGTGAGTTTGTTCGAAATTTACTCTGGATATAACTAGAGATTCAGGTATTTTTGTAAAAATGTCTCAGAATATACCCAAAAGCTGTATTTTGCTTTCATTTATAGGGTATCCTGTGCATGTTTATAAAATTAGAGATAAGATGTTTCTTGAAAACAATGTTTCATACATCCTTTTAGAATTTGGCTACATGTTTTGACTGTATCTAGTGCCCAACTGGGTCAAAGGCCTTCTTCAGGGCTAAAAAGATTCCTACCTAATCTGTATTAATGCTTATGCCAAAAGAGTAGATGCGTACAGCTCTCATACCTGTATTGCAGAGAAACTCATTACCTTCATTTGTGTTTTGTCTCCCTGCCTCAGCACTAGGTGGGGGGTGGTGTTAGTTGTGTTACTGAGTTGCACTTCACACAATCATCAACGGTACAGTTCCTATTGTTTGACCTAATCTGGCCCCTTCTCTGCCACAATGGACGTGTTGGCTTATCATTACGATTACATAATATATTTCATCAGGCCTCGACAAATCTATTTGCCCACTCGCTATGGCGAGATAGATTTTATCAGGGTAAACTATATTTAGGGCCTACTCACCCCATCTGATGAACTGACAAACAACAGGTGTTCTGTTCACTCACAAAG
Organism: Calotriton arnoldi; assembly: GCA_963921515.1. NCBI lineage: Eukaryota > Metazoa > Chordata > Amphibia > Caudata > Salamandridae > Calotriton > Calotriton arnoldi. The sequence goes on from CAWUFW010000724.1 coordinate 2,002,191, forward strand.
TCAAGGACATTAAAGATGCCTTTAAATCTTGTTTTTATCTTGTCACATTTATTCTGTGTTCAGAGACAGAGGTCAAAAGTCATTTTACATCTACAATTACTTTTCTTTCTCTAACTGCAAAGTTCAAGGACTTTGTAAAGTGAACTGTCTGACAAACGTGCTGTACAAAAAGTGTGAAATGAAAGGCTGTAGGATGTCATGTTTTATTCTAACACAAATTTAAATAGCCAAACAGTGAACTGTACAAACAATTCAAAATAAGTTTTAGTAGCTATGAAATCCCTTGTTTTGTATTTATGTGATGAAAACAAAAATATTTTAATAGGATAAAAACAAATCAAAACGCTTTACTAGGTGTGTGCAAATGATAAATATGTATGCTGAAACCCGATTTCCACAGTTAATTGTTTATACGCTATATAGTTTTAGAAGTAAAACTGCATGTTAGTGGGAACGCTTTTGGGCATTTCAATGGAAAATGTGTTGTCTGTAAATGACAGTGCACTACCTCCTCATACTTTGATAATATTTATTAAAAGTGTGTTTTTTAAAGATGAACTGTGAAACACTCCTGCCCCCGTCCTTATGGCAATGCTATTAGTGAACTAAGAGGCAAGGTCGGGTCACGTGTACCCTATGTGTGGCCTAGATTCTTATTATGCATGGAGCAAACGTTTAGTCTATTAAATCAAACCTAATAGGTTTTTTGTACCGCAGAAATGCTGAACTCACATACTGGAAGGTTCTCTCATATGCGATAATGAAGAGAAAGGTGGCTATGCAAAATAAAATATTTGCCTAGGAGGACATAATGAGACCAGTTTACGGGTCAAGTACATTACTGTTAGGTCAAATAGATTATTCAAGTTACTGGACCTGCAGGTCTGGTCACACTTTTATGATTTTTTGAGGCCTGGTTCATGTTATGTATGTGTGTGGGATAGCACCTGTTATTGTCAACTTTATGAGTAAAACACACTGCCTGCTCCATACCTTGTCACGTAGGTGTGTCTAGGATATGGTTGTGTACAATCCTTGTCAGTGTCTGTAGGTTTGTGCCTCATTGTCCAGATATCAATAACCTTCTGTATGTCTCTATACTTTAATGTTCCATGTTGCCCTATCACAATATCCTTACATCCCAGTCAGTGTCCCTGTCTTAAGAAGAGACAAACACTCTGTTCAGAGTGTTCGTCTTCCTAAGGGAGTATCTGCATTGGTGTGTCTATCCTTTGCCCCCCCTGTACATGCCTGCTTTGGTTTTTGACTTGCATTCAGGCACCGGGCTTTTGCACAACATAAGTATACATTGAAAGGCACAATAAAAAAACTGTGGTATTGAAAAAGGGAAATGAGACAAATAAAGAGGGCAGTAAAAGAATGGCGGAGAGAGAGAAAAAAGTATAATCTGCTGCTTCTCTCAAGGTTAAATACCTTTTGCAAGACTTAGGCCTCTTGATTGATCATTAGAAGAGCCTACTAGACTGTTGCGAGACACACTGTGTGCTTGGAGCCTGCCCATTGCTTACCAATGGTTGGCTCTCCGGACACCTGCTGCTTCTCCTCTCCACCCCATCCTGTGTTGGTTCCCCACACATACTCTCCTTCTTTAGCATGTTGCTTCCAGTTCCTGCCCCATGTAGCTTACCCCACACATAGGCCCTCTGCTGCACGTTGCTTCTCCTTCTCATGTTGATTAACCAATTCGAGCCCTCTATGTTGCTTTTCCCATTCATCCTTGGAAAAAAATGTTTGCATATTTTTTTCTTTTCATTTGCCAATCCAACTCAGGTCATCCTATGGGATATTTATAAATATCTCTTCGGTCCATGTGATGAATGGGACATAGAAGTATCCAGGAAGAGGGTAGTAGCACATATATAGGATACAGGGGTTTCCCACCTGGATGTTTACTACCAGGACACATTTGCCATTTGTGATAATGTTGGCTACATAAGGAGGTCGTATCACTATAACAAACTTTCAAACCTGCAGTATCAAAAAGTTAATTCACAGATGAAAATGACGAGGTTTCCAAGTTCCCATTATTACAAAAGGAATCCAAGATGTTAAAATTCAGTGTAAGGATAAAGGTTTTCGCCAGGTGTGGAGCATAATAATAAAGCCATGATCTGATTGAAGAATGAAGATGTTGAGACGGCAGGTGAATATGGAGTCATAAGAGGAGTTGAAGGAGTAGTTGCAGCTGTCAAAAGATTTTGTAGAGAGACAGTGATTGTGTCCAAATATGGCGAGATTGTCAGTGGTCCTCTACCTATTGGCACAGTCGCAGGATTACATATAGCAGCTTAGAGGATGGGTAGCCGCGTTCACTGCAGAACGCCTGATTTACTCGGATCAAACAAACTGCTTCCCAGACATCGACAGGTAGAATTGCTGGTGCTCCCTGTGGAATGTCCAGAATAACTTTCATAGCAGCCCAAGTAGAAAAATTCAGGTCTAACTCGAGAAATGTGAAATTTGTGAAAAGACAGAGTACAATTGTCACTTAATTTAAAAAAAATGTTTTTTTTTTTTTAATTTTCAGAAAACAATACATTGGCATCAAATAAACACGTATGCATACAGTTTGTTAATAGCAGTAATAGTCGAATGAGACACAAGGCCGCACCAAGGAGGAAAGGGACAAGGGAGACAGGAGAATCATCCACAAACATGTCCCTGTGGGGGAAGGGCGGCAGAAAAGGCACCCCTTTCCAATACGGACCCTATCAGAGTTAAGCCTCGTGTTCCCCACTAGAAACAGACCCCTCGGGTATATCTGAGTCACTCTGTTCTCCATCAGTAGCGTCCCGTGAGGACGGCTCCCCCTCCGCTAACCCAGTGGCACACAGGGCCTGCCAAGCCATCAGGTTATCCTGTAATTTCTCATCCCGTCAGCTAAGTTTCATGTGTGCCTCTTCAGCCAGCGACCACTCTCGAACATCTTTGAGCCAAGCAGGAAGGTCAGGGGCCCTCTGCCCCATCCACGTTATTGCCACCCTGCGCCTGGCAAGCACCAACATTAACTGTAAGAGTTTATAGGGGAGTTTCTTCCCCTTAGGCCTGCGAACCATCGCAAGCAGACAGTGCAAGGGCTCGAGAGCCACCTGAAGCCCCGTGGCGCTGTGACGAGGGGGGGTCGGAGCGGGGCGAGGAAGGGACTATAGTGGACTGGTGGACCCCGACACCCCTATCTTCACCTCTTGTTTCCATACAGCCGGAGGAATGGACCTCGTCATCCTTCATGGCGGACATGCACCAACCAGAAGAATACGGCGGTCCCTTTAACTGGGGAAGCCTAGAAAGAAAGGACACTCCCCCTCCCAGTGACGTTGCTCTGCCAGGACCAATAAGAGCTTGGGAGTCCCCCTCGAGGGGGTGTGACAACACCGGAGAAGAGAACGCGGAAGCCGGAGAAGACGTCCGAGACGAGGAGAGAGAACGCGGGAGAAGAGAGAAGCGGTATCGTGCTGTGGGACCACCGGACGCCGTAGGAGAGCCAGGAGGCCAACGGCAACACGCTCCGCCCAGCCACGCTCCAGGAGGAGCGTGGCTTACCCAGGTACGTGAGCGCTTCGCGGGCTGGGTCGGGAGGAGGTAGAGCCCCGCTAAATAGTTTGGCATCCCCCTGCTGAGTTTGCCTTGTGTGTGTCCCTCCCCTTGCACTCTCACTTCACTCTTACAAGCCTAGCTACCCCTCCTCACTCTTCTTCTAGAAGTGATTCACAAGTGTATCCCTCACTCCCTTCCCCATAACGAGACTCACGGTACCCTGATACTGACACCCGCTCACTCCTTCTTTTCCTGAGACGGAGTCGGAGCTGTTCCCCTAGCAACGGCAACGTTCGAGAGGACGCACCACGGGCAGAAGGAGAAAACCCATCCCCAGAGGAAGAAATACTGGATTGGATCGGACTGTTGGTCACTAAACCTGGCTACCCATAGAAAGCGTGCCTTGGGAAAAATAAAACCCTCACTGCATCGAACCGGCTTACGTATCCCTTATTCCATCCCGCAACAGGCGCTCACCACCCTAGTCACCACCCCCGTCCAGAACTGCGCAACCAATGGGCATTCCCATGCCAAATGCAAAAAGCCTGCATTCTCTGCGGCAAATCTAGGACAGCCAGCGCCCCTGCTACTATCAATGCGTCTCAGGGACACCGGGGTAATGTAAGTGCGGTGTAGGTAATTAAAGTGTGTTAACTTAAATCTGGCATTGCATGAGACAGTGTGTGTAAGGGAACCTATGCGCACCCACTGTGCCTCCTCCAGCGGGGCAGCAAGGTCCCTCTCCCAGGCAACCCTGGATGAGGGACCGGGGGGGGGAGGGGGGGGTGGAATCCTGTTTCATCGCTTTATATAGGAGGGATATCAAGCCGCGCCCCTTGCCACACGTGAGGATAACATCCAGTGTATGTGTCAGTGGTAGAATATCTGGGTACTGGGGCCAGGTGATTCTCACTACGTGTTGCATTCCCCTGAAATGCAAAAATTTGCCTTGTCCAAGGCCAAAGTTCTCTGCCGCCTGCTCGTAGGTGATAAAGGTTTCGTTGGGAAATAGATCGGCGAGTACCTCGCACCCTCCCTCCCTCCCTCCAAAGTTGGAAGGACATATGACGTGCCATATCTAGAAATGGAGCCAGTATCCAAAGCGAGAGCTCCCTGTGAAAGGGCGCCCTTCGAAGGACCCTTTTAACAAAGCGCTGCCATATGCCAGCTGTATGTCTCACAGTATAGGGGAGATGCATATCCGATCCCGCACCCTGCATCAGCGCCTCCTGCAGCGTCTGGGTATCTGCCCTATCAAGCAAAAGGCGCTTCTCCCAGTTGTCAGTGTCGGTGCACCAACGGGCCGCATGTTGGAGATGGGCGGCATAATAGTATAAGTCAAAGCGAGGGGCTTCCAGACCGCCCTCCTCGTAACTGCGGACAATGGTACGAAGGGCTACCCTACTGCGCCGCCCCGAGCAGAGACGTGAGCAATGTGTTGAGAGTTTTAAAAACTCGAGGTGGCAAAGGGCAAAGTGAGTTCTGTAGCACATAGAGCACTCTGGGGAGCATCACCATTTTCGAGATGGCAAGACGGCCCATCAGTGAAAGTGGAAGAGTATTCCAGAAAGACACGGACTGCCGCAGTGACGCGGTCCACATTCCGGGCCAGCGCTTGTGCGTCCGTCAGGGTCACCTGAATACCCAGGTAACGGAACGCCGTCCGCTCCCAACGCAGTTCCAGATCCGGCAAATCCTCCAGAGGCACCGCGGCTAGTCCTGCCAATGGAAAAACGAGGGACTTACCACGGTTCAGCCTCAATCCAGAGACCTCGCCAAACTGATCTAGGTGGTGCAACAGCACCGGCAGGGCATCGCGGGGAGAGGCCAAGTAAAACAAGGCGTCGTCTGCCTATAAAGAAATGATACGAGTCATGTCCCCCAATTTAATACCCCACTGCGCCATATCCGCTCGAATCTGGACCGCAAAGGGCTCTATAGCCAGGGCAAACAAGAGCGGGGAGAGGGGACACCCCTGTCGTGTACCCCTCCCCAGTTGCCACTCTTCGGACCGCGCGCCCCCGAGCTTAACTCTAGCGCATGGGGCCGTGTATAGGATACAAACCCAGCGACAAAATTGGGAACCCATCCCCACAGCACGCAAGACCTCGAGAAGATACCCCCAATCCACCGTATCAAAAGCTTTGGCGAGGTCAATGGAGACCAACACCATCTGCTCCTCCCTGTCCCGCACCTCATGGAGAACATGGGTCAGTCGCCGTAGATTCATAGCCGTGTTCCGTCCCGGTATGAACCCACATTGATCCTCGTGGACCAGGTGGGTCATGTGCGGTGCTAAGCGAGATGCCAAGAGCTTGCAGAGGATTTTTACATCCGTATTTATCATCGTAATCGGCCGATACGATGAGGGTTCGTGTTCATCTCCCCCTGGTTTTAAAATCATACAGATTTCCCCCTGTGTCATACTTGGCGGGAGGACTCCTCGTTTAAAAGCCTCATTGTAAACTTGCAGGAGGAGGGGGGAAGAATATCGGGGAATGCTTGGTAGAACTCGGGCGGAAATCCATCACTACCCGGAGATTTGGCTCGCGGGAGATGCTTCAACGCGGATTGAACCTCGCAGAGCGTCAGTGGCTCGTCAACTTCCTTCCGCGCCTGTTCTGACATGGAGCTCAGGGTCAACCCATGTAGATACGGGAGATAAGACGCCTCCCCCACCACGGGATCTGCTGTATACATCGCCTGAAGATGCGACTGAAGGACCCGCAATAATCCCACCTGCGAGTGCACCAGGCACCCAGTGGAATCCCGTAAGGCCTCAATTGCAGCAGGAGCGTGTTCTCGGCGGAGGATCCAGGCCAAGAGACGACCCGATTTATCCCCTTCTCTGTAAAGGCGCTGTCTGTATTGTGCGAGCGTGTATTTATCAAGCCTATCTAGGGTGTCATGGATGCGCTCCTGGATCCCTCGCTCCCCATCCCCCTCGGTTACGTCAATAGCTTTGGAGGTCTGCACCTGCAACAGGCAGCGCTCCTCGTCTTGCAGCTCTTGTTGGAGCTGCTTCCGAACCCCGTATGTTACACTCATACATGCCCCTCTCACCACCCCTTTCAGGGCCTCCCATTTGGTGGCCTGCAATAGGTCTGTCACACCCCAGTTTAGATCAACATAATCAGTAAGGGCAGTTTCTACATGGTGCCTCCCCACCTGATCCTCAAGAATATCCGCCTGCAATCTCCAAGTCCGCAGGCGACACCTCGGGGCTCCCCATTCCATCACGCATGCTACAGGGGAATGATCAGATAGGAATCGCGCTAAATGAGTCACCTCCAGAGACATGTTGACATCGGGATTCGCGACTAAGACCCTATCGAGGCGGCTATAGGTGTTGTGAGTAGATGAGAAACAGGTGTATATTTTCTGAGTTGGGTGTCTTTGACGCCATACATCTTGGGCCCCTAGATTCCCCATGACCTCCCGGAGTTTCACCGTCATTCTGGGTTTCGTGCCAGTGCGGGGGGTGAAATCTATCCAGGACAGGATCGAGGACACAATTAAAATCTCCCATCCAAAGCAGTGGAACCTCTAGTTCCGACACTAGGATCTCCTGCAGGGACTGATAAAAGCCCGGGTCATCAGTGTTCGGCGCATAGGTGTTCACTATGGCGATATCTCTACCATCTAGCTTGGCTCCGAGGAGCAGATACCTCCCCTGGATATCAGCTTCCACATATTGGACGGCCAAAGGAACCCCGGGCGCCACCCACACAAGGACCCCTCTAGCATAGCTAGAAAAGGAGGAATGAAAAATCTGGCCCCGCCATTTCTTTGCCAATTGTTGAGCCCCTTCGTCCGTGAGATGGGTCTCCTGGAGGCATGCTAATGAGACCCGATGTCTACGAAGGAAAGACAGGACCCTGTACCTCTTGGTGCATGTACCCAGCCCCCTCACATTCCAGCTTAAAAATTTAAACCACATAGTGGTTGTAACGCCCAATCTCCGGGCAGCCCATGCCCCACGCAGCTACCTAAATTCTGTGCCCCAACCGTGATGCATGCGATGCCAACAAACACCCCACAAAACACCCTTAAAGCCCCCCTCCACCCACCCACGAGCAAGTTACTGACAACCAAACATGCAGAAATGCCCTTCCCATGCTGGTGCCAGGACGTGCACAGCGATCCCATGAGCCAAACAGGGCCTAACTTGATCTATAAGTGAAAGAAAAACCCCCTCCCCCTCCCCAAAAGCCGACCCCCGACCCATACCAACCGCACATGTCATGAATTTGTGTCCCGGGCCACCCAACGAAAATCTGGTACATACAGTGCAGAGCAAAGCAGAGCAAAACAAGCGGTGGAGCCCCGGAGACACAGCCATCAGCACCTCTGCGGTCTCGCCTAAAGCACTGAAACCCCCAATGTACCATAATCCCTGATCCCCCCCCGCCCAGTCCCAACCACCCCTACATTAGGAAAAACAGCAGGATAACAGCCATCAGGGGGCGTCAGGGCCCCCCCCCCCACAAGGAGCCCATGACCAAAGCAGGAAGTACACAGGCAATGAACACGTGAGGGACCGGCATCGGATCCCCCCGAGCCACATCCATAAACACGGAGCCACCACGGACCAGCCGCCTGCGCTGCAAAAGTGAAGCAGAGGACCACTGCGTACTCAGGTTGAGTCTGCAGCAGCAGGAGGCGGATCCAGAATAGTCTCCGGGATCACTCGATTAGTGGATAGAAGGGTGTCCGGCACCAAGCTCTCCTCAGGATCTCCCGCCGCCGTCCGCAGGGGAGAAGCGCCAGAGTCTGAGGAGTCCACACGTAGAGCACCATCGTTCCCCACCGTGATCCGCCTTCGTTCCTCCTGGGCGCCGGCCATGTCCCGGCCCCCGCGTCTTCTCCTTGGTCTGGTCCCCCAGGTACTCCGGGAGCCCCCCTGGTCACGCTCGGGGAGGGCCTCTCCCCGGATCTCGAGCCACTCCCATACGTCCTCCGGGGAATCAAAGAACTGAGCCCTTCCCTGGGAGATCACCTTAAGTTTCGCGGGGTACATTAGCATGTACTGCAGATTAAGTTCACGGAGCTTCTGTTTGACACCCAGATAGGATTTTCGCTGTTCCTGAACTTGGCGGGTGTAATCAGGATAGATACTCTGGCGTTATCATAAGTGAGGTCCTTTGCCTCCCTAGCAGCTTTCAGGATGCAATCCCTGTCCCGGTAGTTCAGGATTTTAGCAATGAGGGCCCTAGGAGGGGCCCCGGGCTGAGGTGGAGGGACCAACGCCCTGTGGGCTCGCTCCACCACAAAGACCGCAGACAGGCCCGTGGGGCACAGCTTCGTTCGGATCCATTCCTCCAAGAAACGCTCCGCATTGCCCTGCTCCGCGCGCTCCGGAATACCCAGGACCCTGATGTTACTGCGTCGGGCCCTGCCTTCCGCCTCCTCCGCTCTGCGCTCCAACGCACCGGTCGTGGTGGTGAGCTGAGTAACCTGGTGTTTCAAGGGGCCACTTCCCCCTGCAGCTGAACGATGTCCCCCTCTGCCGTGGAGACCTTAGCCGCCACCTTCCGCAGATCCGCCCGCAGTAGGTTCACATCAATGGACACTGTCTCTATTTGCTTCCCCAGGGCAGTGTGGGAGCCCCGTATAGCCTCCAGCAATTCAGCTCCTGACGGCTCGGTAGAGGTAACACCCTCGCTATCCAGGCCTGTCTGGCGAGTGATCCTCTGCGTGGGGAGGCGCTGCGTGGTGTACTGTGTAATCGTATTGGGATTAGAGGCGCGCGGGGCTTTATCCTTACCCATGGTGAAGACCTCAGGCCGTCAATTGAGGTGGTCACCTAGCCCGGTCCGGCCTCGTAGGGTAACAGATGCCAGGGTATCCTCTCCCCCTCCGCCGACACAGGGTGCACAGTAGAACAATCCGAAGTCCAGGGGATCAGGTTCACTCCCCAGGACACCGAAGGGTCCCCACTCTGGGATGGTGTCAACCACGGGAGACCAGGCCGGCCAGTCCGGCTCCCCAGGACCACCTCACCATTACATCAGTGCCAGGACGATGTGGGCCCCCTGCGCACCCACCACCGGAGTCCTCGCCACTCCTCCCGGTTCCAGGAACTGTCCGAAGGGCCCCGGAAGAGGGGCCAGACACCTCCGTAGTCACCCAGGAGGAGACTCAGCGATCAAGGGTGGGCCGGACAGGTGCCCTCACCCCACTCACAGGGGCAGTATCACGCTGCTCACCGTGGCAGGTCGGCCCTCTCCGCCACTCACCGGGTCAGCGGCGCCAAGTAGCCGCGGCCCACGCGCTGTGCTCTCCGTCGCAGTAGCTCAAGCCGGCGGGAGGAGCGCGTGACTCCAGCGCCCCCAGGCGGTCGCCGTGGGTCGTCGCAGGCCTCGCAGAACAGGACCACTTCGTAGGACCCCAATCCCGGTCCACTGCTCGATGCGGAACCAGGCAGGTAGGCACCGTCTCCCCCGGGGCCACGAAGGTTCAGCCAGGCCCCAGGGCCCCCGCAGGTCAATGCCCGGCGCCCGGCGGCGCGCTGGACAGGCCTCCAGCCTGTAGGGCCGTGTCACAAGGATCAGGACCAGCACCCCCCGGGAGCCTCTGGCGGGCAGGATCGTCAGCCGGACCGGTCCGGTGGCCACAGCGCGATGTCCGGGGGAGCTCCCCCACTCAGGGCCCGGGTCCCACTCACGCAGGCATAGGCCGCATCCCCGGCCTCTCGTAGGTGCGGCCCGCCGGGGCACCAGACGTCGGGACGATTCCGCCGGTCTCCAGGTCGGGTGTGACTCCGATTCGGGTCCGGAGCACCACCGCTCGGTTCAGGGCCCCAGGTGCTTAGAGAGTACTGTTGTGGGTGCCCGCAGTAAGGATTTAACAGGATTTTTGCGGCTGGCAGGTCGGGAGCCGAAGGAGCTTACGTCCTGTCGGCCATGTTGCTTGGCCACGCCCCCAATTGTCACTTAAATTAGCAGGCCATTCATTAAAATAGATGCCATAGCTTCACGACACTGCATTCATTCGGGTAGGATATATCTTCATGTAGGTTTCTATCCATGTAAACTTTTACTTCTTCATTAGGGAAAAAAATTAAAAACTGCACATCAAACTATAAAACATGTAGTTGATAACACACCTAACAGATTTGGACATAAAGAGTTGAAGAAAAAAAGTGACGAATCCAATATCGTCTCAAAGCCAGTCAACAAGACAGATACGCTTTTAAATACATGAATTGTGCCAGATGCATTTGAAGCATGAAATACAGTGTGCAATAGATCAGCATCTGCAAAAAATAAATGTGTTAAATATGCACCTTGATAAAAGTACAAGGAGCTTATTTAATTTAACTCGGGAAGAGGTACCTTTAACCTCTGCAGCAGTAACATTCGACCTGCAAACGTCCCTGTCTGCATCTAAGAACAGATGTATATAGACTGTGCCCATTGACACCCAAGTCAAGAAATAATTCAAGGAGTCAAGAGTCATACATCTTTTTATTTGTGATGCCCTTTTTCACTTTTTTTCACACTGGCACTCTCTTCACGCTTTTGAGCACTTGATCACTCATAATTATTGCAATTTAAAAAGTTGAAAATAAATTGCGTTTGAATTCTTGACTCAAGTTATTGAAGGACCAAAACTGTGCATATATTTATTTTGATATTTTCGATTTGTATCTCTTGTGGATAGCGACTGTATCTGCACAATGAAATATTGGAGTTATAAATGAGAGAGACTACAGTGAACCAATGTTGTTTAATATAATAGGTTCTTTTATACCACCATAAATCATGGTATCTATACACATTTTATTCTTTACAGAATGTGCTCTAATCGCTTAAATCCACATGTTCACCTAATTTTGGCATGTTTATTTACAATCAACAAGCTAGATTGACAGCCATCTTTGAGCCAACTTCCCACACTAAAAGTGGTTACTGCCATTTTGGAAAATGTGTTATACCTAGTGTCTAGTCTGCTTGCTAATGGATCACTAGCCTGGTTGCGAGAATAAAACAGGTAAGTCAATGGATTGGTTAATATGAAAATTAGAGACCCACTTTGGTAGGAACTTAGGATTTGTTTTAAGTACTACTCTGTCTCTATGTAGTTCGAAGAATGGTTCCTCAAGGGTTAGTGCCTGTATTTCACTGACTCTTCTAAGTGAAGTAATAGCGATTAAAAAGGCAAGTTTCCATGATAAGTATTGCAACTGACAAGAGTGAAGTGGTTCAAAAGGAGGACCCATTAATTTTGTTAATACAATGTTTAAGTTCCATGCTGGTGCAGGTGGAAGTCTAGGAGGAATGACTCTTAAGTCCCTCCATAAAGGCTAAGAGCACTATTCTGTTAACTGAATCTGAAGTCTTTTTTGTTTAGGGTCGAGCCATTCTTGAAATTGCCCGAGAATCGGCTACGCTGGAGATTTTGGTCCGAAAAAGAAGCATTATGGTGTCAGAAACTTCGGTCTAGTTGTGGGTTGGATCAGAAAATGAAAGTTTGTGTTTCGGTGCAGAGACCGAAGATCGTGGGGGTTGTAGGCCCCGGTGTAGAAAAGGTGGAGGCCCCTGCTCTAGACCAAACTTTCGGTTGCGAGCCGGGGCTTTCGGTGCGCATCATGGCTTTTTTGCAGCGGCAGACAGTGAGCAGTCTTTTCAGTGGAGACTGATGATTTGGGCTTAGGGTCAGGAGTATAGGTACTCACTGTCCAATGCTTCTGTGCCGGCTGAAGAGTGATCGAGTTGTCATTGAATTAGGACTCGGAATCATGTATCGATAGTGATTCCTCCTGTACCGCTGAAGCTTCTTCATCCTCCTCCTGTTCTCGACCGAAGATGTCAAGAACATCGCTCGCTTGATTGCGCTGTATTTCTTGGCGTCTAGCATGTCGGCCTCGAACAGTCTTTTTAGATCCAGGAGATTTATAGGCCTCTCAGGTCTCCTCTCAATGACTGGGCGAGAGGCAAAGATGGCAAACGGAGTATTGGTTGGATGAGGATACTTGGAGTGACAATTCGGACAGAAACGGAACGGAGTGTGTTCCATTAGCAAGGTCATTCTTCGATGGACTATGGAGGCGAAAATACGCCCAGCCGGGCGTGGCCCTTAGGCGGACGGAGCTAGCCGAAGACCCACTACGCAGAAGGGTAATCGCTCAAACGAAATAAACTAACCGATCGAGACAATACCGTCGAATGGGGATACTAAAGAACCGAATGGAGCCCAAAGGAGTCTCAAACCGGTGCGCGAGAAACTACATCCGAACTTGTAGGCGGAAAAAAACAATCTGAAAATGGCGTTGATGATCATGCGCAGAATTAGCAAGAGGAGGAGTCACACAGCCCTGTGACTTGAAGAAAATTTCTTGGAACAAAAACAACTGGAATCATATGAGCCCAACACTAGATGGTGGACTTATGCAAAGCATGTGGATCTACAACACACAGCCTCGAACATATAATTTCTCCTTGAATCATGCATGCCCTGAATAAGGTATAAATGCCGTGTATTTGCCAAAATTTAGTTCCCCAATCACTTATCTCAATCCAAATATGCATAACCTTGTTCTAAAACCCAACAATACACTGTAATTAATAGATAAATGTGTGATTAGTAATCAAAATCTTTTTCTGCATTTCACGTTCTTGAAAACAATGAAACGCAAGTGAGTGTGATCTGTCTTCACTATTAAAATACGAAAACATTTTCTGCAAACTTTTAGGATGGTTATTCAAAGGTGTGTAAGAGAGTGAGAGTCTGGCATTGCTCCCACCGAGTAAAAGTTATATATTTCCCGCCGGCTGTTACATCAATGAATGTAGTGATGCACACAATGATGAAAACAAATAACTTCTGATGATTTTCAATTGTTGAGATATGGATCTTCATTATCCAGTGAAACATACGAACCCATGTCTATCAGATGTTCTCTCTCATGAACATGAAAAGGAAGCGATAATGTCATCCAAAGATATTTCTAAAATCAGTAATCTGGATCACTTCTGCAGAGACCAAAATTTGTTAAGGAAACTTTTCCCAAACAGCACCATCAAGCACAGGATGCACAATGATGTTAACAGCATGATGATCCTTTTTAGGGAAGAATGTGGTTGCAATTATTGAGCCACAAGAAGCGGTGTCAATTTTTCAGGAATATTATCATGTATTCATAACAAAATTATTATCAACAGTACAATCCACATAATGATTGATATAGCGATCCAGATGTAGGACTACAGCGCTGATTGAATTGATAGGTGTAGTTCTTGGTTTTTTTGTACCTCTCCAGTTTCAAGATCTGGATCAAACTAATTTTCTTTTAATGCAATTTCGTGCAGCGGCATTTCAATTGAGGTAGATTTTATTGGTGGTGCATTGTAGATTGTAGAGGCAGCATTTGCTGAAATAGAAACATCATGTTTACTTGTTGAAGGTGTTGCTTGCACCACGTTATCCAGTTGATTAGTTGATGTAGTTGGTACCAGGTGTAGAGCTCGACACATAGCAGTCTCATCAGTCCCCAGAATGGATCCAATAATTTAAACTCCACTTTACTCTTCTAGAGGTAACTCCAGAATAAGGAATGGGCATACTGCTCTAAACTGGAGGAACTTTGGCATTGAGGGGGTCCACTGAACAGAATTGGTAGTGCTTTTTGATGTGATTGATCAACACCTTTCAGATTTTCTTTGTACCAGGAAGTGGTGGCAGGATGACAGTCTTCCAGCCCAGGAACTGGAACAGATTGTCTGTACGACAGTCTGAAGCCTTGTTAGTCAGGAATCTGTTCCTACACTAGCCCTCCCACTCTGGGGAGCCATCCATGAACAGGTTTATCTTAAATACTACTGGAGACTTTTATACTGGAGTGTTTTGTTTTTTTTAAATATAATTTATTAAATGATCTAGAAACAAATTCAATTGTGATTAGCATTCGACTCAGCCACCCTTCCAGGAAGATGATCAGAAACATACATCATTACTACAAAAAATACCTCGTACGAGGTGCCACCACTTAATAGTCCACCAGTTATTTAGTGCTCTCTGGATCCCATAAAGGATATGCAGCGACAGCAATTCTGAATCCAATACCCTAGTAGTCAAGACTGAAGAACGGAGGTGGAGAACGTGGTTCCTCATTTAATCTCAGGGCAAAAGACAAGTGCCACCCAGGAAGGACTGTGGGTGCAAATCGTGCAGCAGGGCAGGAATCTGAACAATGACGTTTTGGAGGCCAGTGGTATTCGAAACCCTGGCTTAAACCCACAGGAACCGGCCAAAGCCTTTTATTCGTTGTCAGACTCCAGCAGTATGTCAGGTTTGGAAGTGGCAGAGTTTGATTTTGATAGTCAGGCTGAAGTGGCGGAAATGGATCATAGGAAGTCACTGTATTCTGATTTAATGGAATCTACCGGCAAGGGAGCAGTTGGCAGTAACCTAGTAGAGGGACTGGCTAGATCTTTAACAGCCAAGCAGATGGAGAACTTGGTTACCAATGTCTTTGCCCGAGGGGAACTTGATCCGGCTATGTCTAAATCAAAGGGAGAAAAGTTGTGGGATCCTGAGGGGCTGAAATTTACTCCCACAAATCCGTTAACTCCATCACAGGAGAATCACTCACTCCCTCTTTCTAAAACTAAGAAGTCTGTGAAAACCACACCAGTCTGGCTCTATGATCTTCTTCAGCTCCTCAGAGATGAATATAAAAGGGAATCCCTTTCTTTAAAGACAGCACACCTGAAGACACAAGTGGTGCTTGGGAAACTGTCTGGAAATATGGACAGTCTTCATACTTGGTTGGGGGATCTGGAGGCACGTCAGGTCATCTTACAAGAAACGGTGAAAGAGAATAAAATAGCCATTCAGAAGCACCAACTTCAGTTGGATGGTCTCACCTCTAAATTAGAAGACCTGGAAAATCGATCTCGGAGAAATAACCTTATGGTTTTGGGCAACCGTAGGGGCAGTGACGGGGACGACCCAAGAAGCTACATTGTTTGACTCTTTGTGGCATTAAATGACTAGGATATTGACTCTATAATTTAAAGGGCGCATTGTTTCACATTTCGGCAACCCAGGAAGGGGGGGGAGCCACTCATTATCCCTGGACTAGTTTAATTTATCTTGGTAATTATTTTGCGGTAGGCGATCTTTCAGTTGACCTGTCACTGATCTCCCGTTAGAGCCTGTGAGGTGGAGTTCTTTGTGCGCTTCGACTTTGGTCATGAAACGATTGTGCGTAGCAGGCGCTCCATGAACTAATTCCTGCATTACAGAAGATCAGTGCCTCGGTCTCGCAAATTTAAGGATTAGCATTGAAGGACACCCCTACTTCTGCCAAGATGCTGTTAAAGCAAAGGGGTTGTTAAAAATGTGGTCATCTGCAAATGATTGTTTATTTCAGAGCGGGTTGGAGCAATCCGAGTCAGAGTTTATATGCGCTCCATACTGGGAATATTCTCTTTTTTCAAGGTGTAAATATGCACGCTGTCTCTCCTCTTTCTTGGTCTGGTTTCTTAGATATTGCTTTACATAGGAATTTCTGCTGATGTATTACGTTATTCGGATCATGGATTATTCTGGTACATTTTGGGTGGGGGGTTATTTGTGTTCAACCTAGTGTTTGGTGTTAGCCTATAAGGAGCGGTGGGTGGGGGTGATGACCCAGGGTCTCGGCAAAGAAGTGGGGGTGGGCTGTTCTTTGGGTAGGGGGCATAGGGTGGGGGTTAGAGCTGGGGTACAGGGTTCTGGATACTTCTAGCTATAATTCGGATCATGAGGGGGGGCTTATTGGTAAGTGATCCTAACTGGGTCTTAGCCAAAACCAAACCCAATCTGGGAGGGGGGGATAGGTCGATTGTAGTAATCCAGTAAGGAGACCATCAGCTCACTATCTGCACAATTTATGGTCCGAATTAGGACGATCCTTCTATCTTCGATTACTTGCCAGCTGAATTGCAACAATGGCTTGAGGCCTTAGTGTTGTTTGGGGATTTTAACGTTACCCTTTGCACAGGACTCAACTCTATGCTGAGGGGGTCTAGGAATCTGACAAGTGGGGAGGTGGGGAAAAGAAATCTCAGAGATGCTTTAAGACCGGTTATGAGCTCTTATGCATTACTGGATGTCTGGCGTTGCTGTAGATTATGGGAGTACAGCTTCACCTTTTACTTATCATGCCACAAGTCCCTCTCTCTGATTGTTTTGTTCCAAGTGAGTCACCCACTTCAGTCTTATGTTAGTATAAACCTGAATGCGAGAATAATATCGGATCATAACTTTGTTGATGTTTAATAGTTCACAGTGGCTCCATCAGCCCTCTGCGTTATGTACTTGAACCTTTGATCGAAAGCTGTTGCTGGATGAGGAATAAACCAGAGTTATAAATAATAGCTTACCGGAATATCTATATATTAATTTTGGCTCAGCATCCACAATAGCGGTCTGGGATGCACTTAAGGCCTTATGGAGGGGGCGAACGTTGACTTTCTATTTACATCAACAGAAAGCCTGGTACATAAAGAAATTTTGAATGCGGCGCTCTTACCCAGATCGAGGTCAGATTGACCGAAAGGATAATTGATCAAGATTGGCAAGAAGCCTTAGAAGTCTTGGAACAGTTGCTGAGCCTGCAAACAACTTTAAAGAAAAATATTTGAGACCGGGCTAATAATAGGACCCAGGCCAGGCAAATTTTATCTTTTGAGACTAGGGAGGAAATGGGCCGTTGACTTGCCTTTAAAGTTAAAGCAGTAATTGTGTAAAGTGGTATGTGGTAATCTAATTCATACGACTGTCAACAAATAGGGTGAGTCAACTGTCGAACAGACAGGAACTAGGGAGGAGTTTAGAAAAATCTACCAAATTCTCTACAAAGAGGAATATGTTGCCCCTTCAGAAGACCTCAAAAAATATATTCACAAATTTCACTATCGTAAATAAAGAAAATTACAGTCTGACAGGTTGGACAAAGCTACCACCAGTTGGACAATGTCCCTACCAGCAATATGAATTTATTATCTAGCAGCTTTTGTCTTTCGTCTTACTATGGTTTTGGGTAGGGAATTTTAGCCATTGGGATCAAACTTCTCTGATTACCTACATTGGGGGCCGGACATTAAAACATTTTCAGGCTTTATCAGTACGGTTTATTTCAAGAGGACAAGATTCAATACACTACGAGCCCATAATCAGATATGGGCCTTTGCTCCTTATAATCAATATATGTTATTGGGGTATAATCCGAATTTGCAGTTATCTGTTTATCATAGTTCGCTTAGATGCTGGAGGAACTCCGGACATTTCACATTAGGACAACTGTTTGAGGACACAACTTTACTGTCCTTCGAGGCGTTACAGAAGCAGCTATCTCTTCCTTCATGGTTTTTTTGTAGATATCTCCAACTTTGTCATTTCTTGTTGGGCTTGGAGGAAGAAGAGGTAGATTGTGCACAAAATAACTCATGAGTTACTTATAGAATTGACTCGTAAGGGGAATATAAGTTTGTCCTATAAAACAATTCTTGCAGCTGAATTTGAGTGGGAAACAGACGTATTTCGACTTAGGGCTGAAAAGTTGAGCGGTCACCTAGGGTCTGAGGTGACACCTCATGATACTGAGAGTAGTAACATTCTGGTACAGACAGTTTTGAATGTGTTAAGGGTCACCACTTTAAGGTTCTGAATGATTTGTACCATACGCAGTATCGCTTACATAGAACGAAGATAAGGCAGGACAGACGATGTTTCTGATGTGGGGTGGATGGAATCGGAGCGATCAATGTCTTTGCTGCATTTATTTGTATATGTGGGTTTGGGACTATATCTTTCAGAAACAAAATTGTCTTTTTTCCATCAAGCATTTATGGGACCATAAGTTGATAATAGTTGGCTACTTTCCTCTTATTCAACCCGCAGTAACTGGGATATATTTTTGTCTATTTCCCTGGCTAGACTGGGCTTGGCCCACCACTGGCTGCTAATCAAAGTACCCGACTCAAAGACACGGAGGCAAGAATTTTTAAATGTTTGCTCGCTTGAAATGTCCATCTTAGATAACGTTAGGTGTCAAACTAGATTAAAACATATTTGCGCCCCTTAAGCAGTGTGGATGTCAGAGCTATGGGATGGCATGAGTTGTCCCACAGCATATGGTATTTAATGGAGTGTCTCCTACTGACTAATATTTATGAGTATTTTACTGGACACACGTTGCACTTGCCAACTTTTTATGTCCTTTATATTTGTATTTTGCTATGCCCTTTAATAAATAAAAAAATGGGAGTCTGAATTGTCAGTTCATATCATCAGTCGTATTTAAAGACGCAGCCCACTTCACCGAACAAGGGAATAGAACACGGATAATGGGGCTACTGGCTTTAATACTGCTTCTAACGTAGGTATAGGTGAAACTATGATTATTTGTTTTCCTTGTGCGAGAGAGCGCTCCTTCAATAAGGTTGTCTGAACTGTAATGATTTTTGCAATGGAAGTAAAAAATTTCTGCAATAGAACATAAATGTGATCTGTGTTATGGGGGTAGTCTGTAAACTACGTATCTGTAGCCTGAAGTGCAAGGGACAACCCTAATTATTAGGTTTATCTTGTTGCCCTCAGTCTCTAACAGGTCTGCTTCCAGTCCGCATAAGATAGCTGTATGTGTTTTTTTTCCAGCCAATTCTCTTCAGAAAACATAGGAGGAATATATGGGCTTAATTCGCACATCATAATAGGGCAAATAGCTCTTCCAAAGTTTAAAAAAAATCAGGGTTAAGTATTTGGAGGTTGTAAAGTAGCACACTTTTGTAAGAAGTCAGGTGCCAATCCTTTACCCTCACTAGATAATTCAAATCCAAGGAAAGTCGCATTCAGATATGCAATTTTAGATTTTTCTTTAATGTATTGTATACCCATGTCGGGCTACGAGTGTCACTTTTCAGTACACCTAATCTATGTGTTCAGTCAAGTCACCACCTTTAATGTAGATGTCATCAAGTTATGATAACACCTCTGGATCTTCTTGTAAGGTTTCCTTTTTATTTGCTGTATAGAGGCCAGGGCTATTTTTATACCCCTGAGGAAATCCCATATAGGATACAAATATGCCAAATAAAATAGTGGTTAGACACTAGGATTCAGGCACTATATTAACTAAAGAATCCACCTAAAATAGCTATTGCTGTTTTACTTTTTCCCCCAATTTTGTCATCGGTCCAGCACTGTATGTTTTTAAAACCAGAAAACGGGGATGGGATGGGGATGGCCTTTATATCACGCTTACCTTCTGGCTTTAATGGGTACTGAGCCTGAACTGAAATTTCCTTAAGGGAATCACCTGTGTCACAGGCTTTGTATCACCAGGCTTGGTTTCTATACAACGATGGAGCCTGGTTTAAAGTCCACTTGTGTGCATATTTTTCCCTATGTTCGTCAGGTATTAGGGTGGAAAATGCTTGCATTATTACTGCCCTCCTTGAGGTGTATCCCTTATAAATGATGGAGGCCAATTATCCTCTGCAAGAATGAGGTTGTAGGCATCCAAAAAAAGAAACCAGAATAGGTCTTTAATTTTACACAATATTTCCCCCTCAAATTGACTTCTACGCCATAAACATTAACTGGAGGTTTTATAGAGCGTTTCAACCTGTATGTGCTCTTTAGTTGGAGTTATTACCCAATACTCTTTGAGAGTCTGGCGAACTACAGTTACTTCTGCTGTCCAAAAGTGCTACTGCCTTATCTCCCATTCTGCAGAAGTATGTGCTGTTCCGGAGGGATGTTTTTTGTTAGCCCAGCTAGCTTCTTTTTCTTAAAATTAGCTTTTGAGTCGAAATCATGCTTTTCTTTCTTCTCATCATATGCCTGCTCCTTCTCAGTTTTCTGAGGAATATATTTTACCCTTTCTGCAATACTCAGTTCACCCGGTCCTTTCTATTTTCTTAATCTACCCAGAGTCCTGCAAAGAACGGGAAGAACGGCTATCAGAATACTGATACTGATCTGGCTTTTTAATTTTATCACAGTCCGCCAAATTATACCCACTCTGTAACAAGGTTAGCATGGCGGCTCATGGTGTGGACCCCGGGGGCACGGCTTGGACCTTGACCGGCATTCTACTCTTGGCGGAGGTCCCGCCCCCTTAGCAGCAGCAGGCTCATAGGCCGCCACTAGGAGGGCTGTCAGGAAATAACGACAGACGCGGAAGTGAATCAGCATCAAGACCGGGCCGGCAAGAGGACGGAGGCAAACAGAAGCGCATGGACATGGCAGGGAGGAGTGGCGGTCGGAATGAAAATAGCGTAGGGAGTCGGTTGGAGGGTCCCAAGTTGACAACTGTGGAGTCTATCTATACAGAGTGGACTCCAGGGACAGCTGTGACGAGGGCAGAGGCAAAGGAGCTGAAAGAAGGAGCCTGTGGTACTCGCTACACCTGGCAATCGACTTTGCTGCCAGATTAAACCACTGTGTGCACTGAAGTGGTCATTGCACAGGAAGCCCGGGCCTTGGACTGGTGCCGTGGCTGCGTCTGCTGGAAGCCGTGCTTGCAGCAAGATGAACGCGCCACTGGTGTTGCCGGCTTTGGTGTGGCCCCCACCACTGGAATCGGTGAGCTTGCCCCCTGTGGATCCCTGGGATGCGAGGGCCTAGGCCCAGAGGAGAAAAGATCCTGAGTGAAAGGGCAGCCTACGACTGGGGGGGCGTGCAGCATGCGCGAGGCCTTGGACTAAACATCACTGCGGGGAGGCCGTACGGAGGCGTTGCCACGGCGCGCTGACATTGCACCTGGTATCTGGACCTTGCCTGCCGCTAACAACGGTGAGACCCCTGCACCAGGGCACGCTAGCTGGAACCTGAAGGTGCACTGAGGCCTGTGCGGCACTCGGCAGATGGGCGCTGCTCCCGGCCCCACAGACACTACAATTATCGCCGCAATGAAACAAGGGGCCTGAGGCATACACCGGGAGCGTTCTGCTCTGATGTCAGCTTGCCACATCAGAAGCTTTGGATCCTGAGGGGTGAGTCAGGCACATTAAGGAATATCTGTGTTATGAACCCCAATGTACCCCAATATAGGCCTAGGTAACTACACGACCTATTACCTACAGTCGTCCTACCTTGCTCTGCATACCGGTTCTGGCACTGACCTTTTACCTAGTTATGTGCTGAATAAATGTCGATCAGTTTTCTCCGAAACTGGCCTAATTTATTATGCATGAGGACTCCTGGTTTCATATCTTAATCCTCTGCCCAGGACGTACACAGCAGGATTACCATCTTCTGTATAATAACTCTGTACAAAAGTCACTGCTATTGTCATCTTAGGATGACAGGTCCACAACACATAATAGCAAGCCATTACATATATAGGTAGAACCCCTGAGGGAACTTTTTGGGTATAAAAGAACCACATCTTCACTGGGGAACCAGAGGAGAAGCTTTCACACTGACACTAGACGCCGAGGTCCCGGCCTGCAGAAGCTCCAGCACGCAGTGGTCGGACATCCCTCTAGAGACCAAGACAGGGTCCTTCATTCTCTCCCATCAGGTAATGGGGATGGCTCTTTCCATGGGGATTCTTGGCTTTACACCTACATACATGACGCCAGACACAGGCCACGGAGGTGCCAATGGGTGAACAACAGGGGGTGCCGTTAAGTGGGGGGAGCCTGCCCTCCGACCTTGACATACGCACCATGTTTCTAGATCTGAAACAGAGCTTGACAGCAATAGGAAAAAGCTCCTTTGTATGGAAAAAGTACTCAAGGTAATAAGGAATAAAAATTACGATTTGGAAGCGCTTTCCTGCCAGAACAACTTACGCATTATTGGCGTGCCAGAATCGACGGACATGGGTAGAATGGAGGACATGCTGCATACACTCTTCGGCTCTGACCTATCCCCCATGCTTATGGTTGAAACAGCCCATAGATCTCTCGGCCCTCGGCAGAGCACTCCCACTCGCCCCATTATTGCCAGATTACTGAACTACTGCGACCGTGATACCGCTCTGCACCTTGCCAGGGAGCAAACACCTCTTCACTATAAAGGATCTGAAGTTTCCATGTTTTCTGACTTCACAGTCTCAGTGCAGGCTGCGCGCAGAGACTTTCTGCCGATTAAGTGTGCTTTACAGTGAACAGATGCCAAATATTTGCTTCTGTACCCTGCTAAACTGCGCCAGAGCATGCAGGCAAAACCCTCATTTTTACTGACCCTAAGAAGTCCTCCAAGTATATCAAGACCCTTCCACTGAAAGCAGATTGATCACCCACAAGAAACGACGCACAAGATGGATCGCAGCTCAGCAAAACTGATTAATAACTAGACTGTATTACATATTGAGGTGCCACAAGGGGTCGTTCTTCAGTTCAGATAACTGGATTATGCCAGCTGGCGGGACTCCTCTCCCTATATTCATATGGAAAACTTGCAACACTGGATCGCGCATGGCTCGTGCATATGGCTTTCTTCTTAAACCATGCTGTTGAATATCTGTTCCAGCCCTGGCTCGCGCCCGGTGGGCTCAATATTGATGCCTTGAGCCACAGTGCCTCCACCTATGTCCTCCCAGCTCATTGTAACTGGGCAGTGAGCAAGTCTCCTAGTCTGCCCCTATGGGATGTTTCCCAGTTGTGTCCAATCTCAATGTTATTTGGGTTTGTTGGTTCGGGTGGGGATGGTGTTATTGGCTCAATTGGGGAGCTGAAGTGGGAGGTGGGTGGGTTTTTTCATTACAGGGTCATGTGTGGTCTTTGGGCTGTTATCTGTTACTCTTGTTCCCTTTTTGTATGTCTCTCAGCTGATACATCCACTCCTCCATAGCTCTTTCTTTAGGCAGACGCTTATCACTATTCACACCTAGCGTTAAATCACTATTGGGTTTATTAAAGCAATAACCTGGAAAGTTTGCGACTTAAATGATCGTCAAAAGGTGCGCCAGATCTTTGCTTATCTACAGAGACATTCTGTGGACATTTACTTTCTGCAAGAATTACACCTCACTGGGGGGACGCTCTCACGAACTGAATGGGTGGGGGAACGAGATGTTGATTGTTACTTTAACTATGGTCACGGAGTGGCAATCCTTATTAAAAAGGGAGTGCCTTGGCATATGCGCCACGTTATATGTGAAACACAGGGCAGGTTTGTTCTCCTTTCCGGAACGCTGCATGACCGCCCTATTAAGCTTCTCTCTGTGTACGGTCCTAACGTTGATGACACCCCTGTTCTTTGAGGAAGTTTGGAGGTTGGCCGTGACACTTGGTCCTGGTGAAACTATGGGGTGGGGACTTCAACGTGGTACTTAATCCAGAGATAGATCGCTCTGGTGACTCCAGACGTCCTCATCCCAAGCGGCAGCACTGTTCTGTCTCATTATGGAAGACTTCAACCTCGTTGATCTCTGGTGTCCGACATGTAGACCGCCTGCATATCCAAGGCCCATACTTCGTGGCGCGCATAGACTTTTGGCTTGGATCCAGGGATGTAGTAGCTTGGGCTGTCTAAATGTCCCATTTACCAAGAACCCTTTCTGATCATGCTCCAGTCCTCTTAGAGCTAGCCTTTCCAGACAGTGCCCCTCGAGCCTTTACGTGGAAACTCACACCTGGAGCCCTGTGTGATCAGGTGTTCCGAGAAGAGATCATGATAGAGGTGGTGGAATATTTCACATACAACGAGCATGTTGAGATATCTATATCTTCTCTGTGGGAGGCCTTTTTGGCCGTCATCAGAGGAGCCTGCATTGCAAAACAGGCGGGTGTACTCCGTGCTTTGCACTGTGATCTTGTGCGTCTCGAAAATGAAAGAACTAGAATTGGGGTTCTTTGACACACTCGGGGCATCTACACTTGCCACTATTCGCAGCAAGATTTCTGAATTTGAAGAAGCAGCACACCGAGAGTTGGCAGGGTATGCCCAGACGTGGGTCCCTTGCTCACTTTGCCACTGGATTCAAGCTACCCTGGCTGATGAGGGGTGTTACCCCGAAACCGGTCCCAGGATGCTTGTTTCCGGTCCAGGGAAGACATGGCTTGGTAGTTCGGGCTGGACTGTTCCCATGAGGCACAGGGTCAACACTGATTTGCATATAGCTGTGTCTGAACTGGGGTGGCGAAGTGAGCTAAAGAACGAGGATGGATTCAACCCAGATCTGTGACTGGAGGTGGGTGTCTGAAAAGTTTCAGCACTCCGTCCATCATCTCCTTGTGTTTGCTATGTTAGGGAAGTGCCTGTTGAGGCCCGCAAGCTGATGACAATCCTCCTATTACTTGCCAAATGCAGAGTTGCGATGAGATGGGGTAGACGTACATTGCTGCTTTCGACTGATAGGCTTAAAAATGCAGCTTATTGCCGGGAACAACTCACTGCTTACTGGGACCTCATGCCCAAGGATATCTGGCTTCCTCTTGAACAGCTATACACTCGAGCAGCTGCAAATGAGACCGAACAAGTGGATGCATACTCTGTGCCTGCTGAGACAGAGGATGCGACGCAATCACAAAACACCTCTAACTGCCCTACAATAGCCGCAGTATATATACACATATATCTGGTCACCTGATATAGGCCTCTTCCACATTACCATGTACATAAATGTTGCTACTATGGCTGAGTGGCTGTTTTTTCTCTTTTTTCTCTCTCTCTCTCTCTTCCTTCTTGTCTTTTTTCCTCTGTTAAGTTGTTATAAAGCAGAATGCTTAACCTAATGTTGATGATGTATATGCAGACTTGTACACAACTACCAACTATGTATATGTTGATCGCTGTGTGGCACCCTGCATGTTTGTTATTGCTAAATTTTATTAAAAGAATATGCACAGTTTGAAAGGTACTTTGTTTCTAGGTCTCAATCCTGAGCCAGATGATGCAAGGCATACATCTCAAAACTTCACTATTTCACACATTTTTCTAATCCAGAAACATTGCTTTTCTACTTGCAAAAGGAGTTACTCATACAAAGATTTTTTTGTGAGTGCATATGAACAAGGTGGGAAAGTGGGAGTTACAAGGAAGGAATGCTCTGTGTTTCTAAAAATCCACAATCACATTTGTAAGAATTAAACTCCCTTCTGACCCCTTAAACACCCTGGAAAATGTTGGAGATTTTCTCCTGTGAATTGAACAAGTATTTCACTGTCCAAGGTGGGAATGGGGAGAGAACATCCATAAAATTTGTGCTAATGTAGAGGGCGGAGCCAAGATGGTCGACTGAGCGGGCATGCTCGATCGGCGCTCCGGTCAACAATAGAATAAAGAAGACCCCCCCATTATCCTGGTGACCCACCCACCCCCCCCCCACCTCTCCCCACGGTCTGGACGGCTACCTTGAGGTGCTCTCCATAGGCAGCTTTGATCTGCGGGCTCTGCTGACTGATGCTGTGAGGGCTGGCGAAGTCCCACCATGAAGGCCTTGGACGGATTGCTGGGCTCAGTACTGGTGTGTGGGTGCCATCGCCACAGAAGGTGGATTCTTGCTCAAAGCTGGAGAGGTGTGTTCACGGGGGCAGCTGGCAGTGGCCCCTGTTCCCTAGAGGCTTCATTGCAGATGTGAACAGAGGGGCTGGGGCGGCGGTCTGAAGCGGCACCGGAGAGGCCCGATCAGGAAGCGAAGAGGGAGAAGCGAGACGGCAGGCCGCGGCTCTCCACTAGCTACGTGCCACATTAACGAGCTGCTGGTGCGGGCGGAGTCCTGGGCCCATGGAGTGAAGAGGCTAGTTACCTGTGGTCAGCAAGGGTGAGACTGTTTGCACCAGGTTCTGTAAGTGCCTTTTTTTTTTTTTTGGAGTGATCAACGGAGCTGAATACATATCAGTTTTGGAGCAGAGACACGGTGGGGCAGTTCTGCCTTTTGAATATATCCCTCGGGTTGGCTTGCCGGATTGAGTTGCATTTGGCGCTGGTCCAGTGCGCAGAAGAGCCCCAGTGAGAATCCAATTTTTGTGATGAACGGTGCTGGTGGGGAAGCGTTTATAATTTACCTCGCAGCCCATGTTTACTGGATTTTATCTGCTGCATCTTTGGTCGGGTTGTGGGAGTCGGAGTAGAGGCTCTTCCACGTTTGCATGCCGCCTAAACTTAAGGGAGGTTCGGGTGAGGCCTCCAAGGGCCGCAACACGATAGAGGAGAGCATAGCTAAGATGGCGCAGGCTGGGGCTGCACACGAGGCTGACATGGAGGGAGAGTCCGGAGGGGAATAAAACTATTACCGAAAGAAAAGATAGATGGTGTGGGGGTAAGAGTGACTTTACTCCATCAAGATATGGATACACTACATGAGCGAGTTAAAGATTTGGGATCGGGATGGAGACGGTGGAGGGTACATTGGACACACATACTACTTAATTATGGGATTAGGAATGCCGCATACAGCAACAAGAAATGAAAACTGTGGACTTGGAGGATCGCTCACAGAGAAATAATGTACGCATTCTTGGATTGCCAGAGGGAACAGAGACAACACCGGTGGAGCTGTTCTTGGAGGACTGGATCCCTAAGGCGCTACCAGGACTAAATGTGGAGGGAGCATTGCATGTTGATCGAGCTCACAGAACTCCTGGTGGCAAACCTAAACCTGGTGACCCCCTCCGCATGTTGATTGCACGCATGCTGCGCTACAGAGATAAATGCAAAAAGAACAATTGATGGACAGAATGCAGAACAATGTCTCGCCCTAAGTGCCCTGCGTATGCCCAGACGTGGGCCCCAGGCTCATTGTGCCACTGGATTCAAGCTATCCTGGCTGATGAGGGGTGAAACCCCGAAACCAGTCCTAGGACGCTTGTTTACGGTCCAGGGAGGACCAGGCTTGGCAGTTCGGGCTGGACTGTTCCCATGAGGCACAGGGTCATGACTGATTTGCATATGGCGAGGTCTAAACTGGGGTGGCATGGTGAGCAAAAGAATGATGGATTTAACCCAGATCTCTTGACTAGGGGTGAATGTTTTGATTTGTTCTGCATTCCGATCAATTGTGTGCCTTGCGCTACAGAGATAAGGCTCAGTTTTTAGCAGCGGAGCGCGCGCAGGAAAAAAAATAAAAAGTACAATGGCGTTACATTTTCTTTTTATCCAGATTATGGCATGGTCACTCAAAAAAATGGAAATCAGTCCTTGAAGTTAAAGAAAGTTGAGAGATAGGAGGTGGGACTATGCTTTGCTCCCTCCAGCGAGCTTGAGAATTGATTGGAAGGGGAAAGAGATCTTTTTCTAACAACCTGGGGAAGCTATGCAGTTTGTGGAAAATCACTGAACGTTCAACAAGTAGGAAGAGATGATCAGGCTGAATGAAGGAGAAGGGATTATCGCTCTGCTCACTTACTGATGGGGAGGTCACATGACACACGATTTAGATCAGGAGGAGGGTTGACCAGAGCAAAGTAGGGTAAGCTGAGGGTTCTGCTTCTAGGATATTTGATGTAAACAGCGTTGGTGTCTCTGGAAGAACCCATACCGGGAAACCCGAGGAACTGCAGGCTGTTCAAGGGGAGTTTCATTGTATTCAAGTCAAGGGGGAGGGTTTTGTTCATGATGATCTCTGTGGAGGCCAAGTTGAGGTAAGTCGCCCTGGTGGTAGGAGGGAAGATTTATCGACCACTGTCCACGCAGAAGGGGAGCGATTGTTATTTTGCAAAAATCATTTGATGCACTTGACGATGCAGATGGGTTTATTGATTTTACATCATTGATGGCTATACCGGTTCTGTCTTGGAATGTGAAGGGTATTCAAAACCCTGTTAAGTGACAGAAAAGTTGGTCTTAAACTCATAGG
This sequence comes from Calotriton arnoldi, assembly GCA_963921515.1. Lineage (NCBI taxonomy): Eukaryota > Metazoa > Chordata > Amphibia > Caudata > Salamandridae > Calotriton > Calotriton arnoldi. The sequence continues at coordinate 2,030,491 of CAWUFW010000724.1, forward strand.
CAGCAAGTAAAAATACTTATTCTACAGGAGACACATTTGCTGCGCCGGGAAGCAGACAAGCTGTGGGCTAAATGGTGGGGGTGGGGGGCGGGAGACTATGGTACTCGAGTTTCACATCCTCAGCACGTGGAGTACTGATATGGGTGGATAATAGTGTCCCACTGCGGGTTCAGGTAGAATTGAAAGCTTCGGGCGGAAGATACGGTGGAGTGATGGGGGAGATGGGAGGCAGGCCCGTGGTGATCTTCACTTCGTATGCGCCCAATTTGGATACTCCTGCTTTTTTTTGAGGGGTTGACATTTGTTCTGGCCCCTTATGCGCACTATAACATTATATAGATGGGAGATCATATTTGCATATTGGATGGGGAGTTGGATAGTTCAAGCCAGGCACAGAGTCCGCTAGGTAGAGCGTCTAAGGCATTATTGGACACTATAGATACGTTACACTTGGTGGAGTTGTGGAGGGCAGCTCATGGCCACATCTGGGGGTACTCCTTTTATTCCCCTTCCCCATGGCACATTCTCGAGGATTGACTACTTGCTGACACATTGATAGGGTACAGTATCTTGACCGTACGCTGTCGGATCATGCCCCCCTGGTGGCTATGTTGCGTTCCCAAGCCCTTGCTGGTTTGCCATCCTTATGGAGGTTCGCTGGTCGCGCGCTACATGATCACGCAACTATCTGAGCGGAGGTGACAGAATTTCTTTAGATAAATACTGGCACGGTTGCCTCAGCAGGGACACTGTGAGCAGCTTTTAAAGTAACTATCAGGGGCAAGTGTATGGCAACTACATACGGATCAGACGATCATTAGTGCACAAAGTGATGACTTTGGAGTGCCGGATTGGGGACTTTGACCGATAGGCACCACATACGGATGAGGTATGGGAAGAGCGTTGTATATTACAGGGAGATTTAGATGAGGCTTTGGCTTACCAGGACTACAAAACATACGGTAATACGGCATGAGCAAGGTAATATTCCGGGGCGATTCGATTACTAGCGTGGCTGGTAAACGGACAGCGAGGTGGGAGTGCAATAGCCGCAATAAAGGATGCACAGGGAACCGTTCTTACAGCTTATGATGATACACTACAACGATTTGCAGAATTTTATTCAGATTTATATACTCAGAAGGAACTGTATGAGGAGGAGGAAGTGGCAGTGTTATTAGATGCGGCTCGATTGCCAGAAGTAGACGCTGAGATGCAGGAGGTATTAAATGCCTAAACAGATGAAACGGATATACGCTGGCTGATTGCGCAATGAGCGTGGTAAGGACAATGGGGAATGATGGCTTCAGATTTGAATTTTGCAGAGAATATGTGGATTTGCTATGCAAGCCATTATTAAATATGTATCAGGAGGCATTCAATAGAGAGATCCTCCCTGACACTTTGAGGGAGGCATATATTGTTGTTCTGCCAAAGCCTAGTAGAGATGTAACTGATTGTGAATCATATCGTCCCATAACTATGGTTAATGTGGGCGCTAAGCTGTTGGGGAACATTTTAGCTCATTGCTTGGCTAAAGTAGCTGGGGCACTGGTACACCTTGATCAGGCAGGGTTTGTGGGAGGACGAACTATCACCACTAATATAAGGAATGCGTTCCTTCTATTGGAACGGGCCCAGAAGGGTGATGAACCTGGCACATTCGCGAACTTGGACGCCAATAAAGCATTTGACACAGTAGATTGGCGATATATGATGGCTGTGCCGAAGCGGTACAATCTGGGAGATACTGATCTCAAATGGGTACAATTACTTTATACTGACAGCCGAGCCAGAGTGAAAGTGGGCAATAGGTTCTCCAATGGCTGGAAGGTGGGGTGGGGCACTAGACAGGGCTGCCCCCTGTCTCCATTGTTATTCACCTTAATTACTGAGCCACCGGCAAGGCTAATACGAGGTCGACAGGAGGGAGAGGGAATAATGGTTGGAATGGAAAGGGAAATTATATCTTTGTATGCTGATGACATCTTGTTGCCCTTGAGGGACCCTGAAAGGCCGTGGCATGCAGTATATAGGACTATTAAGGAAGTGGGCGCCCACTCAGGATTTGTGCTAAACACAGATAAGTCTGTCATGTACCCGATACAGGTGCCGAGGTTAGGAGAGGGGAGCGTTTGTGATATCAGGGTGCAGAGTACACCTATTAAATATTTGTAAGTGTACTTGAGCTCCAGCGCAGGGGAAGTGTATGAGGCCAATGTGGGGAATTTATTGAAAACAGTAGAATGAGTGTTTAGCGCTGGTTAAAGTTCCCTCTGTCTTTAATGGGAAGAATAGCGATCAGTAAAATTATTTTTCTTCCTCGGGTATTGTTTGTTTTACAGCATATGCAAATGCGAATACCATATACATGCTTTACGATTGGATGAGTTGCTGCGCTTATTATATTGGGGTACAGGATGAGCGCGTAAGTAAAGTGTTGCAACTATCGTGGTATAGCAGAGGATTGCAGGCCCCACATTTTAGATGTTATCAGGCATCCTGCTTACAGTATATCACCGAGTGGTTCATGGAGCCATACACTGACCCTGTGACGAGCATGCTGGCAAGATTGGTCAGACCATGTGAGTTGTTAGCTCTGCCTTTGATCCATCGGAGAAACAGAAAGTAGCTTCCTTCTCAACTCTGTACATTGTTGGATATATGGGAACAAGTAATCAAAAACACAACTGGCGCCATGGCTGACAGATATTAGTCCTGTGATGCCGGGGTTTCTTCGACTTGGAAGGGTAGACAATACTCCACCTACTATACGCGTTTGATTAATTATACCACTTTGTGTACTAAATGGAATTTGATGGGCGGCAATTTCATAACTTATGCTGGGCTGGCTTCTGCCATTCGCGGGGCCTGGGAAGGGTTTCTGCAAGAACCGGACACACATGTTATTAACCAGGCCTTGCCAGATATGGAGGGGGAGGGTAAGCTTATCAGCAGATTATACCTATTGATTTTACCCAAGGAAACACCTCACATGAATACGAATTATTGCGGGACATGGAATGGAAAACTATATTGAGAAATTGCTGGCGAATGTCACGTAATGCGCAGCATAAATTGATTCACTATAAATGCGTGCATAGGGATTATGTTACCCCCCACTTGGTTACACAGTTTGGACTCCACTAAATCGGATATTTGTTCAAAGTGTAAACATAATGTTGGATTGTATATACATATGTGGTGGAAATGCCAGGGGATACGAGAGTTCTGGGCAGGATTTGACAGAGTTACCTCTACAATGTTCTATTCAGGTATGCTTGTTGGGATTGTTATAGCGCTCTAAGACAACTAAACATGCTGTGAAAATCACGAAACTGGGGATAATTACTGCAAAGAAATGTATAGCAAAATGTTGGATTACATCCAAGACTCCTAAATACAGGTATTGGTTACGAGAATATATACGGTGGCTGCGAGCAGAGTGTGGTCTACGGCGCAAAATAGTTCGAACTGAACCTGGACAGGGTGGCAGGATGATTTGAGATTTGGCTGCAATAAAACGTCAGCAAATGCAGGATGATTTAACATCGATATCTGTAATTGTACGAACCAAAACTTTAGCACAGGTTACTCTTAGCCTGTAAAATGCAGCAGTGTTTGTTGTTACTGCACTCTATTATTTGCGTCTGTAAAGCTATTACTGAATATTATTGTATAATTATCAATACATGTATAACTCGCTCTCATGTTACTGCGGACAGGGGTCAGGGTGGGGACTGATTAATGTTTCAACTGTATTTATGCAAATTCAATAAAAATATATTTAAAAAAATTAATTGGTGCTGATGTAAGAGAATAGGTTTCTCCACAGAAAAAATAATTTTTTATAATTTTACAATGAAATAAAATGTATTTATGCCCCACTGTGCATCTGGAACTGCCTTTGTATTGTCACAATTGCCAATTCATAAAAGTTTTCTAGGAGTTCTCCACGAAACCTGCGACTGTCACAGATTTAAGTCTAACCTGGGTAACTTTTCAAAATACTAAACATCTACACCCATGGAAGGTCATAAACGTCAAGGTATAAATTTAGGACGTTATTTGTAAATTGTCCCCAATGCATCCTGCCCCAAGTTATTGTCTCCAGTTTTTCTCTTTGGTGTTAATGCTCAAGTATTTTTCTGCTCTAGTGTCCTTTCCTTTGACTTTTACCCCAGCGTGTCCCTATTGCCAACTCTCTCATACCCATGTCAGTCTCACCATGTTCCAGTATATATATATTCATGTCCTACTCTCAGTATCTCTCACTGTTAAAGCATTTGTCCCACCTTGTCCACGTGTTAAGGTTTTACTGTTCCAGTGTCAATTTGTAATGTCCCAGCACCCTGGTTTCCTCATTCCTGTGTATCCTGACACACCTCCACACCCTTCTGTCTCCCAAGTACTAGCGTTCATGCCTCATTGTCACAATTTCAGCATCCATCCTCTAGTGTGTATTTTACAGTATTAGTGTCAATATCACTATCTTCCCAATCCCAGTGTCCTTGTCTCCCGACCTCAGTGTCCTGTCCAGGAAGTATATTTTTAGAATCAGTAGCTCTCAAACCCAGTGTAATGGGTAGGGAAGGTCTCCATATCACAATCTCCATGCCTAATGCTCAAGTATTCATGCTTCCTTGATCCAGCTTAAGTATTTGATTCTAAGTGTCCCAGTTTCCCTATGCAGTGTCTGAGTCTTTATGTGCCAGTGTTCAAGTACAGACCTGAAATATTTGCGAGATCCTGTCTCGGGGACAATTTGCTTGCCTTGTTGTCCTTTCCCTTGTACTAGTGCCCTGGTTTCTTTGATCTAGTTTGCGCATTTCCTTATCGTAGAGTCCCCGTTGCCTTCTTACCCCCTTCATGGTTCTCTCTATTTCTAGTCTAGTGTCCATGTTTCTCAGTTTTCATGGCTTTCCATTCCTGTGTCGTGTCTCCCTATCACAGTATCAATGTCAGGTTTGTCCCAGTGTCCATGTCAGAGTGTCAGCATTGGTATCTCTTTGTATATTTCTCCCTATTGGTGTGTCAGTGCTCCCTTGTCCTAATGATCGTGTTTCCATTTCTGGGTCAGCCTGTCCCATTGTCAGTTATGTCCGGTTCTACTGCCGAAGACTTGCACTTATATTATATTTCCTATAGTGCATCCACGATGTGGATTATTACTTAGAGTGATTGATGTAGTTGGGAAGGATTCATGAATTACTTTTAAGAGGGCCAGGCTTACCATGCCACCAGTACAAGCTACACTAACACAACCAGAATAGGTACGAAGCGGCATTGCAATCTTCCATCATACACAGATCCCAGACTACCAAATGGACATCTGTTTCATTTGATGTGAATTCTAAAAATAATTATTCTCTTAATTCAAATTATTTCATTGTCATTACTAATTACACTTTTTGTTAAAATCCTACTCTTGACAATGGAAGCTTATTTTGTGCATGTATTTCCTGCAAAGGATGCTTTCCACAGCATCAGAGTGTCTTGCAATCAGCAAGGCCACATATTAGTTACTTAGCAGTTGTGCCAGCCTCTTTACGGGCGCTCTCTTCAGCAGCCTACCACTGAGTATATTCTCAGAACTCATCGTTAACATCTACTGCTGATGTTACAGATCATTAAGAAACATTTTTTTAACTTTTCAAGAATAAAATATAATAAAACAGCTGAAAAGTAAAATAAAATAAAGCTGCTGAAAATGTAACAAAAGCATTCAAGACAAATTTGCAGCAGAAAGGTATGATCTTTTTACCCATTAACTTACACTGGACTGTCTATTCCTATTGCAAGTGGACGAATATCCCAATAAGCTAAGTCAGCATGATAGAAGAGAAAAAGGTGGTGGAAAGACACAGCTCAGAGGAGAAAAGTCACTTACTGCATCTTCTGGATCTCATCTTCGTCCACTTTCTGCTTTCGCTCCTTCTTCTCTTTTATCTCCAGCTTTATCTTCTTTGCATCGGGCTGCTTATCTGAGGAGTCATCCCTTTCTTCACCTTCTACTGAGGTGTCTGCTGCTGCAGATGTGGAGGTAGACGGAACCACGTCTTCTGACGACGTGACATGAGAGGGCGGAGCTTCAGAAGACAACTGTGGCTTCACCTACAAGGAACAAATATCAAGGCTACACACATATTCTGGTCACAGCAGTGATTGGAGTGATTCACTAGGACAAGGAAATGCACAGGCAGGGATGGCTAAGTGATGCAAGATTTCAGGACCAGTGACATGATTGGCTGAAGCTTGCTGGCGAAATTGTCAGTTTTAGAAATGGCAAATTTTATTAGGTCATCTCTGTACAGAGAGCTGGGCAAAGGAAATGTTAACAGGAAAAGAAAATAACACAATTGTTCTACTTTTAAACAGTTCAGAATGTTTTTAGAGTTTAAGGGCAAGAGGCATTCTGTCTAACCCTTACGGCTTTATGTTACACAAAAACTGAACAATGATGTAATGGAAAGACTAAAGATGAGCTACTGTAATTTCCTTTTAAATGAATCATAGGTTTTTCTCTGCACAAAAAATAAATAAAATAACAGTAAACTATTTGATTAGCCCGTGTGCCTCAAAAGCTAGTTTGTTCTCACAAAGAATGCAACCAAACCTAACACTTAGAAGGATGACCCCTGAAAAAGCTGTACACAGGCAACTTAGAAACACATGGTTGCAGCCGCTGTCTAAAAGAAAGGATTACAAGCACTAGCTTGCTGAAGCACATAATGCATATTTGATGTAACAAACTCGGAACACAAAAACTTCCACTGACTTCTTTTCTTCTCCAGTTGCTAGAACATTTTAAGAGTTTTGACAGGGGAATATGAACTGCATTTCTAAATAAAACGGCAACACCACAAATGAAGATTTAAAACAATGTTTTCATCAACAGAGTCTAAAGCCAGGGGCTAGGTCTGCAGCAATTTGTATAAAAAAAATGTTTTAATGGAAGGACGCAAAGAAACGCAGAAAATGCAACAGGTAGGTATTATGGTCATACCATAGTGCTAAAGTCATCGCCAAGATGGTTAAACAGTATACTAGTGTGCTCCTCTGCCTAGAGTGCCCAATTGCAAGAAATCAGGTATCCAGCCTTATTTTGGCCCTAGCTGGCGAGCTAAGATCGACCCATCTGACAGGGGGGTTCCTAGTCTCACCCCCTCAGATCCACGGTAGGAATCGCTACAAGTTGTGTGTACTTTTGGCCCAATTGGCTTGTGGAAATGCTGTAAACACTGTTGGGCCAGTCAGGGCAGCAACTTCCTTCAGCCCAGGCCAGCCTCACAGCTATAATCCAAGGAGACAACATGGCTGGGTCCACAACTGCACCAGTGCATCATATAACTAAGCCAGAAGGGCATTTAGTCCGACATGGATCATGCCTGGCCTACAGGAAGCCTTGGAGATCCTCCGCCCCCGCATCAGGTGCACAGTGTTATGATATGCATTTCTTCAGTTCCATTGGAATGGAACAGTAGTGGCAATCCAATGCTTTGAGCATTCTGTGGAGAGACAGTTAATGGGGGCAGTGAAACTGTACAGACCTGTTTGCTGTGTACAACATTACTACATTAAAGCAACATACTTAAGTCTGCCTACCTATGCGTGTATTTAACTGTGGGTACCAGGAGGTATACACACAACAATTCGGCAATGGGCTTGGTTCATCTGAGATTTATTTTGAAAAGCTGTGAACAGACCGTGTGACTGATTGCTGAACATGCTTTTACTAAGCGCTTCACTTATCTATTGACTTTTGGCATTACTCAGATCTGTATGAGCACCCTTAACATTGTGAGGTTAGTGTGCAAGTAACAGCTAAGAAATTGACTAAAATTTCACCTGGCTGTCGGAGTCGTGAGCGATAGCATCTTTTAACTCACTGGAGCGGTTGACTCTGAGAGTTCGCAGCAGCAATCGAACGTCTGGCACTGAAGGGCCGGCAAGACGGTGAGCGCCCTCATCCCAATCTCTGGTGTGGTGTTGCGGTTCAGGGACGCCTGTATGCATGTGACGGAGGATGTCGCCACAGGCATGGTATCTGGTCATATTGCGTGACCTTACGCCGGGGCCATTTTGAAAACCATTCAAAGTAGAATCAAACGCACAGATGTACGTAATCATTACGGGCACGTCGTTGATAGTATTTGCTGAAAAATCAGCTGTTGCACCTTGGGGGAAGGTGTGTGACAGAGCGCAGCTGATTAGAACTCTTTGGCACACATTTTTACAGTGTGCAGAACCGTACACGGGAAACAGATGAGGAAGGCAAAACTGTAATTTCACCTAGAGGAGTTCTTTTTGTATAAGATTGTATGTTCTTTCTCAAGTGTTTTCACAAAAGACTTTGGCACTTATTTGTGGGAACTCACTGCATGTTGCCTCAACAAAACTTTTCATTAAGCTCCCCACCTGCATTTTGGATTTCAGGTAGTGAGCCATCTTTAAAGTGGGCGTAGTGAAAAGATTATTTTGTCAATTACATCACGGCTGTGGATGAGTCTAAAAAGATGCCTACGTCCAGAAAAAAAGAATCCTTCTCCATTCTTCAGGTCCTGTGGGTTTAAAAAGTATAGTCGCATACCAAAAATAACGATTACGGGTGACATGAATGTTTGAGGTTGCCTTACGTGATTTAGACAAGTACTTTATGCCCAAAGTTTGTATGACATTACAAGATATAAATTCTTCCTGCGCAAACAATCTAGGGGTGAGTCTGTGGATGAGTATGTCACAGAGTTTAAAAAGTTGGCTATTGACTGCAAATTTCAGACCTTGCATGATGACTTAATAAGGGACCAACTGGTCATGCATGCAAATAATTCTGCCATTCAGGGACGTTTGCGGGTTAAAGAGGACTCCGCATTGGAAGAGGTTTTGGCCATTGTACACAAGGCAGAGATCTCTGGAAGATGCGCTACTGTTTTAAAACAAGCAGACAAGGAATTGGACTGTGTGTAAAAGGTGACAACTTGCAAAGCACAAAAGGAGCAAGAAAGCAATTCAAAAGAAAGATCTGTGAGGAAGAAAAGGGAATGTTACTGTTATGACAATAGAGATCACCTTGCGTATAGTAAGTCATGTCCATCCCTTAAGCAAAAATGTAGTAATTGAGGTATCGTGGGACATTTTGCGAAGCTTTGCAAAAAGAAGAAAAGTTGTGTCAAGTGTATTTATGAGGACAATAATAGCACGGAGGATAGTGACATAGAGGAGAAACTTACTGAACCAAAAAGTGCCATGAGTTTGAATGATAACTTTGTATTAAATATCAATGATCACAGCGTCAAGAGTAAATCAGAGTGTGACATGACCATTGTGGGGGTACACATAAAGATATATGCTGATTCAGGTCCACCTTTCCCCATTGTTAATGAGGAACTGTGGAGAGAAAAATGTGTGGGTAAATCGGCACACACTTGTTGGCTCCAAATATAAAGCCTGAAAGTTATACTGGAGAAAAAATTGAGATGTTGGGTTTTAAGTGGTTAAACTTATCCTTTAAAAACAGGCATACCAGGGGGAAGTTTCATATTGCTAAAAAGGGACCATCAGTATTAGGATGGTTCGACCAAGGTAATCTGCATATCATCTTGGACCCCAACAGCATCAAGAAAGTTTTGGTGATCGAGCCAAGTTCCATGGGAAGCACCATGATAGGAAGGTTTCCAAAGGTCTTTGGAAAGACTTTGGGAAAATTGAAGGGATTTGAACATAGCATTGTATTTAATAGTGAAGATATTTCTGAAGTGTATATATATTGAGAGCTGTACTGGAAATGGTACGGGATGAAGTCTCAAAAGAACTGGAGAAACTGATGGCAATGGACGTTATAGAACCTATAGATATTTCGGAGTGAATTTTTCTGGTGGTCATTGCACGTCGCAGTAATGGAAAGATCCACTTATGTGTGAACCTGCGCCACCTTAACACTAAAAAAAGTTATGGATCGCTTCCCTTTACCAAAGATTACTGAAATTGTGTCAAGCCTTAAAGGAGCCAAATGGTTTTCGACCATAGACCCATCATCTGTGTACCCCCAGATTTTGTTGACACCTACTTCTGGGAAATTTAAAGCAATAATTACGCCTTTTGGGTGTTACAAATTGAAGCAGATGCCATTTGGGTTGGCATCATCGGCTGCTGTTTTCCAACGGTTAATGCACAAGTTGTTTGGAAAGGAAAAAGGAGTAGTTCTTTCGGGATGACATTCTAATTTTTGGTAACGATAAGGGTGTGCATGACGAGAGACTGAAGAAGGCTCTGAGTGTTCTGAAGGACAAAGGGTTGACTGTGGAATTTGCTGAATGCAAGTTTGCTGAAAGAAGCTGTGAGAAGCTGGCCTGGTATATGATGTCCACTTATGTTGGGCACCTTGCACCAGTCCAGACAACCTTTATGGTGATTTAAGAGGTCTTAGACAACCTTAGAAAGCTCTCTAAGTGGTAGCTGTGGAGATCAGCTTTCAGGCTTAGTCCAGTAAGAGTGTAAAGCAGCTCGTTTTACCAGAATGCAATCTTATAGTATAGATTAAGTGAAAAAGAACCACACAAGGTATTTATAAAAATATGTACTTATTATATAATACTCTCTAACACGTTTAGGTAGTTCCTACCCGGAGATAAACACAATGCACACAATACTTTGCAAAGAAACACAGTAAATAGCACAGAATACACAGTGGACCCCAAGGGGGGACCAAACCATATACTAAGAAAGTGGTATAAGAACCACGACTCGAGTCAAGACAGTGTCGAGAGAACGTAGAAGTGGTAGCTGTGGAAAGCAGCCTTCAGGCTTAGTCCAGGAGTGTAAAGCAGCTTGTTTTACCAGAATGCAATCTTATAGTATAGATTAAGTGAAAAAAAAAAACACCAAGTATTTATAAAAATATGTATTTATTATATAATACACTCTAGTACGTTCAAATATCTCCTACACAGAGATAAACACAATGAACACAATACTTTAGCAAAGAAACACAGTAAATAGCACGAAATACACAGACCCCGGGGGGGGGGGGAAGAGGAGGGGGGGACCAAACCATATACTAAGAAAGTGGTATAAGAACCACGACTCTAGGATTAGGACAGGGTCCAGAGGACGTAGAAGTGCTGCGACCCCAAAGAACCACCCATGGTGAGTAGATAGGGACCCCATGGAGAGCCTGTGCAGTGTGGAAACAAGACTGCGTGCTCCTTACAGCTCTCTGTGCAAGTAGCGGTTGGATTTTCAAAGATTAAGGACCCTTCCCAGTAGACCCTGAAGAAACCCTGTGGAAGACAGAAGGTTGGAGAGCCACTCCACCCGTGGATACTCTAGTACCCACGTTACCTACACCAGGGAAGCCGGGTGCATGTGTGTGAAGTGGTGACGGAAACCGCCGTCGAACCCAATGGAGGACTTCAGGAAAGTGCCGCGGTTGCAGAAAGAGAAAGTGTCCAGTGGAATCCAAAGGTGGATTCTAGAGGAGAGGTACCTGCAAGCAGAGGGGACAGAGTCTATGTCACTCAGGAGTGACCAGTAGACTTGGAAGACAAATGCCCTCTCCTATGTCGGGTGTTGCAGGATGGATGACGATGACCTTGACTCTGCAGCTGTGAGGACCAGGCGATGCTGAGGAGGACCAGGAGCCGTGCACGAGCTGTCCCACGAAGGATGTTGAGTGCTGAGGGGGTCGGTGTCCGGCGGAAGCAACAACAAGCCTTGGCAAGGGGGGGCGTGGCTTGGCGCACTGCAAGATGGCTGCACCGTAGTGCAGCTCCGCCGGCCGCCGACAATATCCTCCATTTATCCTGACCCCTGCAAGCAATCTGCACTGTCAAATGTGTGGAGGAGCAGTTACTATAGCTGCACATTGAACTGGCGATGTGTTAAAGGCAGTGGCAGCCTCTAACAGCCGTGGGAGACGAACGCCGGCGCATCGCCTGCGAGGCAACATGGCGGCCTTGTAGAGAACAGCGTACGGAGCTGGGGCTCTGGGCGCGGCCTTGACGACCCTTACGGCCCAGTGGACACAGCATGGAGGGTCGCAACTGCTGTGGCTGAACCCTGCGAGAGACACTCTGCACATCACGACTTGAAGCGACTCGCTATGTGAGACTGCTGATCGGCGGAGCCGCGGGTGCGTTAGCAGGGCCGTGATCAGCCCGCCGAGCCCGTCCGCGGCCCCTGCGGTTTGCGCTGTGTGTTTGGCGACCTCGTCGGGGGAACTACCGTGTTGGCGGCTCCTGCGGTTCGGCTGATGCTGGCGAGGTGATATGTGCAAAAAGAACAATTGATGGACAGAATGCAGAACAATGTCATACATTCACCCCAGTACAGAGATCTGGGCCTAAATCCATCGTTTTTTTGCTCACCATGCCATTCCAGTTTGGACCCAGCCATATGCAAATCAGTCTTGACCCTGCGCCCAATGGGAACAGTCCAGCCCGAACTGCCAGGCCAGGTCCTCCCTGGACTGGAAACAAGCATCCTAGGACCGGTTTCGGGCTTTCAGCCCTTATCAGTCAGGATAGCTTGACTCCAGTGGCATGGAGAGCACGGGACCCACGTCTGGGCATACCCGTCCCACTCGGGGTGACAAATGCAAAAACAACAATTGATGGACAGAATGCAGAACAATGTCGTACATTCACCTCAGTACAGAGATCTGGGCCTAAATCCATCGTTGATATGGGCTGGAATTGCGCAGCGGTGAGCCGCCACTGATCGAGAGAGGGAACAGGGATAAAGCCTGGCCCAGCGGGGACGTGTTGGAGAAGTAGCGGTGTGTCCCAGCCTTACGGCCTGACCGAGGGCGACCTTTTGTCTAGGCCGCCCGGGGCTACGTGCGGCAGCGGCAGCCTGCTTCCATACCTAATCAGCAGTGAGTCTCCGGGGTGCGCTGCTGGGGGAGCGGTACACAGACCGGGCATCTGTTCTTGGCCTACTGCAGGGCCTGGCGGGCTGGACATTGCGGCTTCTGGGTCTCACGCTTCCCCCGCGGACTACTGCACAGCCCTCGAGCCTGATTGCGCGCGGTGACCAGATTCAATGACGCAGCAGCGCCTATGGTTGCCTACATCACAAGGAACTAAACGCTAACCGCCAAAACTTGTCATCTGTATAATATCACTGGACTGTGCCTGGTTGGGAGAAATATAGTTCAGCGGCAGGAAGGGGCATCACAAATCTGAGCCTAGTTCCACCGGTATACTCGCACCCGAGAGCGGGCCGCCTTGTTGCTCTCTGCTTCAGATTATGTCCTAACGCACTGCCACGTGTATTGCTGGTTGCTGGACACCCTCCTGGGCCCCCTGGCTTGAGTATTGGAGAAATTGCTGCGACTGGGATTCAGACTGAACGCAACGCTCAAATCTGAGAGCAACTATCCCTTAGCGAGTACAGGGCCTACCATACACCCTGTGACGTAACAGCAAGATTAGAATCGCCTTGGGAAGCTTCATTTCACGAGCAGGTGCTGGTGCCAACATATTCCCGCAACCATGGGCAAACCCGACAAAAATCAACCCCGCCTCAACTTTGATCTACGCAAATCAGGAAAATCCCAGCAGACGGCAGCGTCTGATTCAGAACTGGACAATGCAGCCGAGCCCCCGTCTGCACTCGAAAAAACGCTTGCAGCTATTCAGGCTAGCCTGCAGTCGATAGATGGTAAAATTGAGGCCCTTAATAACCGGATGGACCACATATCGGCTAAGCTGGATAAGCAGGCAGTTAGGATTGGTGAGGCGGAGCAACGCATTTCAACCGCGGAAGAAGGGTTGCAGCAGGTCACTACCAAAACAACTGACATGGAGAAGATCTTGGCAGTCATTCAAGCAAAAAATGAAGACCTTGAAGCGCGCTACCGGCGTAATAATATTCGCATTTTGGGTCTGCCAGAGTCCACAAATGTGGGAAGATTAGAAACCTACGTAGAAAATATGCTCCAGGACATTTGTGGCGCATAGAACCTGTCTGATATACTCATTGTGGAGCGTGCACATCGGTCTCTTGCGGCCCGCCCGCCACCGGGCGCCCCTTCCAGGACGATCATCGCCCGTTTACTAAATTTTAGGGATCGCGATGCGGTGCTCCGCATTTCCCGACAGAAGGGCACCATCACGTACCAGGGTAACACCCTGTCATTCTATCCTGACTTTACGGCAACAGTTCAGGCGGCCAGAAAAGAGTTTCACCAAGCAAAAAAGATTCTGATTGCCGAAAATATACAATATGCAATGCTTTATCCAGCCCGCCTTCGGATAGGCACTGATGACAAGGCCAAGATCTTCACAAGCCCCAAACAGGCCTTGGACTTTGCCAAGTCTCTTCGACGCAAAAAACAGGCTCCTCCTGATACATCGGATAATGAGGACTGACAGGCAAGACCCATCTATTTGTCTTCAGACTAACAGGCCACCTCATGGATTGAACGCGGTCCGGAATGCTGTGGTCACCAAATACACCGAACATGATGGCATGTGGCCTCCTATGGGCTGATGTTCGCTTTTACATAGCCATGACCAAGTGCCATCGCTGGCTATATTTCTGCACTCATATCCTTTTATGTTCCGCTAATTTTTGATCCCACAGGGAATGTAGGACTGTTATGTAATGCACTATGATTGTCGCTATGCTGTTTGAGAGCCGCAGTTCATCTGTATCATGGCTTCTGCCACTATAAGTTTCCTCCTTTTTAAGATTGAGGTTTGCTTGCAGGAATACGAGATTACACTAGGCGGCCACCTCCCCGTTTCACCTGGGAGTTGGATGTGCCGCGGCGTCCCCCAATGGGTGTACCCCATATTGTGCTCTGCAGTTGTTTCTATTTGTTGGGGAATGTTGCGATTTTGGGATATGGCTTTGGCAAATTGGGACTGCTGAAGTGGGTGGGGGGGATTTTATAGTTTTCACTGGGGGCTGTTTATTGTGATTGTACTGCTATACTTGTCAAGATGCCAACATGCTAATGCACCCGACTACGCCCTGCTTCGCTACTTGTGAGTGCTTGGATTTCTCAAATCTGGTCATGGGCGATAGATACACATGTCTAACATGGAACGTCCGTGGACTAAATTCCCCCAAAAAGATTCGGCAAGTGTTTGCCTACTTAGATAGGCATGTGGTTCAACTAGCTCTCCTACAGGAGACGCACCTATCTAAATCGACAGAGGCCAAGATCGCGATTAAATGGGCGGGATACAAACTTGCCTCGTCGTATTCTACCTACGCTGGGGGGTACTTATTCTATTCAAAAGGGGTATGCTATTTACACCACTCAAAACCTATACAGATGATGAAGGGCGCTGGGCTATGGTACATGGTAAGCTGGGAATGTCAATGATCACGATTGTTAATGTATATGGCCCTGTTGTGGATGAGCCTCAGGTATTTATACAAATGCTCAGCATATTGCGCACTTGGCCGGATGCAGCCATCTTGTGGGGTGGAGATTTAAACACACATTTGGACCCTAGCAAGGACAAATCCAATCCACTGGGTGTGCGCACCATCAAAGTTGCCCAATGCATAAGAGACGCCATGCTAGAATTAGGCTTGGTGGATGCGTGGCGCTTACGGAATGCCAAAACACGCGGCGGTACACATGCCACACCAGCGCATAACAGTTGGTCCCGCCTGGACTATTGGCTATTGAGTGAGGGAGCGAACGAGTGGGTTACAGATGTCGCTCCTCTTCCACGCACCTTATCTGATCACAACCCAGTGAGCCTGGACCTCAATATCCCTACAAACATGCACCGTCCCTTCGCGTGGCGCTTTCGTGCTGAAGCCCTACTAGACCCCACATATGCGGACACAATTAGGAAGGCAATAACACAATACTTTGAGTTAAACGTGGGCACGGTCAATAGTGCGGCCACCTTATGGGAAGCGTTTAAGGTCACTGTGAGGGGGGTCTGCATTAGCACAACAGCAGGTATACTACGGGATATCAGGGGCCAACTTTCCAAGATAGAGACAGAGCTGGGGGACTTGGAAAAACAATATACGACCACGCCATGTGCTTCCATACTTGCCCGCATACATGAGCTGTTTGTGGAATATAACACAATGGCGGAAACTGAAACACGCTATTTATTACGTCGACATGTCGCCAGGGCATATGGTGAAGGGGGCAGACCCAGCCGGCAGCTGGCTACCAGATTAAAGTTTCGGGCCAAACATCACCACATTACCAAGATCGTTGACGCCCACGGGGTGGGGGAACATTTCACACCACAGGATATAGTGGATCAGTTCAAGGATTGTTATACGGATATGTATACGTCACGTGGGAGCATGGATGATGATGCCCTAGACGCTTACCTCTCTGACATTGCCTGTGCCTGGCTGTCAAACGGGCACCGCGAGTATCTTAGCCAACCCATTGATGCATCCGATATTAAAGGAGCGATACTCTCCCTCCCAAATAACAAAGCCCCAGGGCCGGACAACCTCACAGCCGAATTTTATAAAGCGTATGCAGACCTTCTGATGCCCTATCTATTGGAGATGTATGCGGAGGCCCATGAGTCGGGCATACTACCTCCTTCCCTCCGACAGGCCCTGATCATCACACTCCTCATAAAGGATAAACCACCCTCTCTCTGTGAATCATACCGTCCTCTCTCGCTGATTAATCTGGACGCGAAAATTCTGGCTAAAATCCTAGCTACCAAGCTTCAACCTCTAATGTCCAGCTTAGTGTTACCCGACCAATCCGGGTTTATACCGGAGCGCTCCACTTCCCATAATCTGAGAACCATTTTTGCTATGTTCCATGTTTTAGATCCTGATTTACCCGCTGCTGCCGTCATGTTGGATGCAGCAAAAGCATTCGACTCCATTGAATGGAGATATATGTTCAACATATTAAAGCGGATGGGGTTTCCGGGGATCTTTTTGGGTTGGGTGCGACTCCTGTATACTGATCCATCAGCGCGCGTACGGGTGGGGGGCTCACCTCTCAGCCATTCCGAATTGAAAGAGGCACTTTTATTCGCTCTCATGCTAGAACCACTGGCGTGTGTGATCCGGGAATCAGCACTAAATGTCATGCATCGCCCTGTTGGCATATCCCTGTATGCGGACGATATGGTGCTCTTTATCCGTGAACCGCACAGATATTTGCCCCCTGTTCTGCGTGAATATATCCGTTTTGGCCTGTTCTCTGGTCTTACAATCAACTGGGACAAGTCGGTGATAATCCCCTTGAACGCGAATACTACCCCTCCACATATGGAATATCCGCTTGTATGGTCAACTGAACCAGTGAAATATCTGGGGGTGTGGGTGCATCGTGACCCAGAGATTGTTATAGAGAAAATTATGGGAAGGCCTGCACCGTGCTTGAGCACCAGGTGGATAGATGGTTGCCTCTCCCGTTGTCCTGGCAGATCGTATTGCTGTTATTAAAATGGTCATCTTGCCACGGTTTTTATATCTTTTTTGCAATATCCCTATAAAGGTCTCGAGGCAATTCTTTGCAACGGTGAGAACTCATCTGCTTAGACTTATATGGGGGGGCGCAAACAGGCTGGAACACGCTAACAATGGACTATGCAAAGGGAGGCTTCTGTGCGCCAGACTTCTACATCTACTATCTTTGTGCACAGGCGCAATATGCCTATTATTGGTATCGTCCCCACACCTCACGTTGCAGTGGAGGACGGGGACGCATATCCTATCCCTTTAGCTGGTATGATCGAAAACACACACACACACACACACACACACACACACACACACACCCCCCCTACACACCCCCCTACACACACCTACAATTGCTGCCTGGCAGGCCATTGGCAAACTTGCGAATAAACTTCCTATATGTGCTCCGGCTAAGCCGTTGGCGTGCCATGCAGCACTATCGGTGATGCAGGAGGCGGGCCCAATGCGTTCACTTAGGGAGGCTGGTCTCGACTGCATGGAGGACCTCTATACAGATGGGAACTTCATTACATCCGAGGAGCTTACATACATTACTAACCAATTTCCTCTCTTTCAATTCACTCTACACCGTATGAAGCTCGCAGTCAAGAAGCACTACACGTCTTTCCCTGCTGAACCGCCACCCCCTACAGCTATTATTAGTAGCCCCCACTCGGCGCCAGCTGGTCACCAAATTATACAGAGCAGTGCGAGACGAAACAGTGAGGGAGGTGGACAGAAGTCTACCTCGTTGGAATGATAAACTGTCTCCTCCACTGACACAGACGGAATGGGAACACATCTGCACACTGACCAGCCAACTCACACCTAATGGTAATTTACGAATTATTCATTTTAAATACATTCATCAAATATATTACACACCTCTCAAACTATACAAAATCGGCCTCCGAGATACGAGTAATTGTAAGCGATGTGGCCAGCCAGACGAAGACTTCTGGCATCTA
Source organism: Calotriton arnoldi (assembly GCA_963921515.1). Classification (NCBI taxonomy): domain Eukaryota; kingdom Metazoa; phylum Chordata; class Amphibia; order Caudata; family Salamandridae; genus Calotriton; species Calotriton arnoldi. The sequence goes on from CAWUFW010000724.1 coordinate 2,048,883, forward strand.
GCGTGGAGCTGTAGACTTGTATTCCAGTACTGGGAAGACGTATTGAAACGTATACATGCTATGTCAGATATTTCTTTGCAGTGTACACCTCTGATTTGTTTGCTCTGTTATGTGCCCCAGATAAAGGGTGCATTAGGGAAATTTGTGAGAATCGCTCTCTTATTGGCAAAGAGGCGAATAGCGCTAACATGGGAGAGCACGTTGGCACCCCGTGCCGACAGGTGGATCAAAGACATGGTGTACTGCAGGGAAAACCTAGAACTGTATGCAGAAGAACTTCCATCGTCTTTGAAGCCCAAGGACATTTGGGAACCACTACGGCAATATTTACTATCGCAGGCCCAAAGCGAATCCGCACATGCTTGTTGAAAATGTTAATGGGTAATAGGTGTTTCGTCCTTAGCATAAGTACTGGTATGTGGTATCAAGGTTCATGTGCAGACATACTGCGAGATGTTCAATCACAATTGTTCTTTTGTTATTTTATTGATCTTTTTTTTTGTTATTGTACAGCCTTGTATGGCAGCAATGATGATTGTCTATTTTGGAACTCAATAAAAAAAATGTTTTAAAAACAATCCTTGGCAAATGCAACCAACGAAGGAATCGAAGAAGGAGCAACATCGGGACCAGCAAGGTCCAGGGGACTCACCAAAAGCAGGGGAGTCAGGGCAGGCCCCAAGCAATCAGGGGAGCCCAAAAGAAACAAGTGTGACCCACAAGTGGACCCACAGGCCGGAGGCACTGGAGTCGTGAGAGGACCTCAAGCAGCTCACCAAAAGATGCAGGCCACGATGTACATGATGCGGTGTGGCTGAAGATTCTGGTCACTGGAGGTGCTCATGGTTGGGGCTACTTGGAGCCCGAAGAGCTTCTTGGAAAGAAGTCAACAAAACTTTGCAACTGCAAGTTGACGCGGTGCACAGGGGTTCGGTTATTGCAACCCCCACGAGGGATACTGGCCTCAAACTTGGTGAGAAGGCAGGGCAGGCCTCGGCAGCTGTGGAAAACTACCCCCTGTGTTGTAGAGCCTTTGGAGTCGGGAGGAGCTCAGGATCTGCAGACCGGTCGACTTAGTTGCGGTGCCTGCAAATGCAGGGGAGTGACTCCTTCACTCCAAGGGAGATGTCTTCAAGTGTCTTTGATGCTTCACAGGCCTTGGAAGGTTCCTGTATGATGCACAGGCACAGACGATGCAGCAGACTGGAAGGGAGACGAAGTCAGGCCCAAACGAAGTCCAGAGTGCCCAGACGGTAGAAGAGCAGTGGTGTCTGATCTGAATCTTATCCCACGACAAACCTAGGGACCTACACCCTGGTAAGCCCTTAAGTACCCTAGGGAAAGGGTTGGGAAGATTCAGGGGACCCTCCCAGGGGAGGGTCTGGACAGGGGGGAGGTTACTCCCATGTCCTTTGTCCAGTTTCGCGCTAGAGCGGGAGCCAACGGCTACCAGGACTGGTTTAAAACTGAACTATGCACAGGGACACCAAATGTGCCCCTCATGCAGACTGAGTGGCGCTAGCAAGCGCACCCACCCCATCCCAATACACTAAATCCTGTCTGGGAGGTGGTCACACCTTCCTGTGACAGGATGCCTATTGTTCTGCCTTCCACTGCTCACGCCTGGCTCAGCAGCAGGAGGGCAGAATCGTGTCTCTGGTCGGCTGCAACCATTTTGTGCTGTCCGGGTCAAGTAGGCTGGTACCGGGAACACAGAGCCTAACGGAGGGCTCTTCCAGTGCTTGGAATCATACCTTCCACACAGTTTACGGTGTATGATTCCAACATGTTTGATACCAAACATGATAGGATTCGTTGCAGCCAGTTTCGTGATGGTTATCGCGTAATTACGCAGTGCCCCTCTATATAGTATATGGCTGCTTCACTGACAACCCGGGAGAATGGACTCCGCAGCTGCAGGGGTGTCCTGCTCATGCAGGGACACCCTCTCACTTAGAACCAAGCACCCTGCCTTCAGGATTGCAAAGGCCTGCTAGAGGGGTGACTTATAGATTTTAAGTGCAGCGACCCTAGATATAGGAAACCTATATTTTTAGTAAGTGGCGCTAGCACCAACTTACACAGGCTACAATGGCAGCCCTGTAGTGCCATTTTGAATGGTCTCTCAAGGGTGGCATAATACATGCTTCAGCCCATGAGAGACCTCTGGGGTACCTATGCCCTGGGTACCTTAGTACCATATACTAGGGACTTATAAGGGTACCTCAGTATCCAATCTGGGATGTACCCAAGTACTGAACAACACAATTTAGGGAGAAAGCAAGTAGACTGGGGTCCTGTTTAGCAGGATCCCAGTCAGACTAGTCAAATACAGCTTAGCACCAGGCAAAAAGTGGGGGTAACCATGCAGAAGGACCCTACCTTCCTACAGAAGCTCTACATATTCAGGGCATGTAATTTGTGAAGGTGGAGTAATACCTAAACCGTCATTAATCAATGCCATTTTGGAAGCCTCATATCTCCAAAAATGGGTAGTGATTCAATTGTGGACTGGGGAGGCTGGAATCAATACGTAACTAGACAAAATTAGAGTGTTGCCTCCCAGGCCATTAATCAAATTTTACTTAAAGTAGAAGAAACCAAAACATTGTTCCCTCTATTGTCTTTAATTAGACCTGCTATTACTTCATCCTTTCATCCAGGGTGTGCTCTCCTGAATATCACGCCTATGTATGTGACTTTTACGGCATTATTCTGAAATGAATCACTGAAACTTTTCATCAATAGCAATTTTTTCTTTTTGCTTGTTTTTTAAAGAAAGGAAATTTTTTAAAGAAAACATACTATACACTTGTAGACATAATGACAAGAGACAAAACTCATAAAAAACATGACTGACAGGACAACATTTCTTAGGTACATGCAAAGGATTAATCCAAAAAACAATTACTATACATCTAAAATACAATTCATGGATGAATTTGTGGACATGCAACAGAACATGTGCAGTTGCTTGTCTAGTGTCCTGAAACGTGTTATCATTGGGACCTCTACCACTTGTGTCCTCTCTGTGTGTAGTGTTGAGCACTACTGCTGGGCCCTATTGTAGAAGGGGTCAGAGCACGAATTTGTACCGGAATGGAATCCCAGATTCCATCCCTCAGAGTGCACTACTATTGTGCACACAATACGTCAATTTATGGTCGCTTTTGACCCCGTTTATGTTTGCACCGACGCGTTTCGACCTTCAAAGATCGGCCTGTGTGGTGTTTGGGACCTCAATGAGCAGATCCGAAGTTTGGGGCATCAATGGCTCAAAAAGACAGCTGCCGGGACATTCCGGTTCAAGTGAACACCGGAATCCAGAACTAAGGTTCCCAGAACAACAGTGACGAAGGGTCCCAAACACTACACATTTCAAGGGCTGAACCATCCTGCAGGGCCTAATGACCGGACCTGAACAGGGAACAAGAAATCAGCTAGACACACTAAACAAGGCGGTGACAACATATCTAGCAAAACGTGTCCATAAAACCACCTGCCCTGAAGAAGACATTCCCCGAAATCACCCGCAGGCCCATCTTTGAAGGTCGAAATGCGTCGGCGCAAACAAACAGGGTTAAGAGCGACCATAAATTGACGCATTGTGTGCACAATAGTAGTGCACTCAGAGATGGAATCTGGGATCCCATCCCGGTACAAATTTGTGCTCTGACCCCTTCTACAATAGGGCCCAGCAGTAGTGCTCAACACTACACACAGAGAGGACACAAGTGGTAGAGGTCCCAATGATAACACGTTTCAGGACACTAGACAAGCAACTGCACATGTTCTGTTGCATGCCCACAAATTCGTCCATGAATTGTATTTTAGATGTATAATAATTGTTTTTTGGATTAATCTTTTACATGTACCTAAGAAATGTTGTCATGTCAGTCATGTTTTTTATGAGTTTTGTCTCTTGTCATTATGTCTACAAGCGTATAGTATGTTTTCTTTAAAAAATACCTTTCTGTAAAAATAAACATGATGAAAAGTTTCAGTGATTCATTTCAGAATAATGACGTAAAAGTCACATACATAGGCGTGATATTCAGGAGTGCACAACCTGGATGAAGTAATAGCAGGTCTAATTAAAGACAATAGAGGGAACAATGTTTTGGTTTCTTCTACTTCAAGTAAAATTTGATTAATGGTCTGGGAGGTAACACTCCAATTTTGTCTCATTTTGGAAGCCTCAGCACCTGTCAGTAAAGAAGAAGTAAGATCTTTCCTTGGTATGGCAGAGTATTGCGCCAAATTTATTTCTAATTTTGTGGAGAAGATGTACAACATAAGGCAATTGTTGAAAAAGAATATATGGTTTGTAAGGGATTTGCAGTGTGAGGAGGAATTCTGCCGACAAACAAGACATGGTTTAATGTACCTGCACTGGGTAGTTTTGATTCGGAATTTGAGTGTTTTATAATTACCAATGCTAGTAATAAAGGGTTGGGAGCGGTATTGGCACAGAGGAATGCTAAAGGAAATGAAACTATAATTTTGTTTGCCTCAAGATCGCTCTCCCCTGCTGAAGAAAAGTATCCAATTATAGAGAAGGAAGTGTTAGAGTGTGCATGGGCTTTAGATCATTTTCGTGCATTTGTGTGGGGCAAATCTATAACGATCCAGTGTGACCATAAGCCTTTAGTGAAGTTGCCAACTACTGAAAGGAGAATTGCAAGATTTTCCATGCAAATGAAGGACTACGTTTACCATACTGTGTATGTGCCCGGCAGGGACAATGTTGTAGCGGATTGCTAGTCTAGGATGTCATGCCCATTGGATGAGAGTGAAGATGACACTTGGGTTGATTTTAAGGTGGCTTTAGAACATGATTGTGGCACACCTGCAATAAAAAAAAAAAAGAAGACTGGATGAGGGAGCATGGTAACGATATTGTCTTACAGGAGATTATAAAGTGCATGTGTGACGGTGGGCCTAGGAAAGACCAGCTCAAGAAGCCCCTCGGGCTGTTTTGGGAGGTTAGATCTGAGCTCTCCACAGAGAACGATTCAGTTCTCAGAGGAAGTAAGATAATTCCTCCTAAGGGGATACGTGACCTGATCATGGAACTGTGTCATGAAGGGCATTTTGGTGTGGTGAGAACCAAAGAAGTTGTGAAGGATCTATTTTGGTGGCCTGGGGCGGATGTGGCAGTTGAGAGGTTTGTGGGGGCAATCGTTGGTTATTCCTCAGCAGATGAGTCTCTGCGAACATTGCGTCCACCCATGAGTGAATGTTTAAATCCCAAGCAGCCGTGAGAAAGAGTTGTCATGGATTTGTTAGGCCCTGTTGGCTATTGCAGGAGTATGTAACTGTACTGATTGATTTGTTCTCCAGATGGCCAGTTGTGGGTATAGTGGAGGGAGCCCAGACTCTAAAACAGCTTTGAGATTCATGGATGAAACATTTCTCTCGGAGGGGATTACAGCTACACTTCTGGGTGATAATGGAATGCAGTTTGTCTCCAATACAACCAAATCTTATTTTGAGAGAGTCTGGTATCAAACATAGGATCACTTCCCTTTACAATCCTATTGGGAATGGTATGGCAGAAAGATTTAACCGGGTGGTTAAAGGTGTTATTCAGTCTGCGGTTTGATTGGCGAAATGAAATAAGGAAAGTTATGTGGGCTTACAGAGTGACTACCAATGAGTCTACTGGACTGTCACCATTTGTGATAATGATAGGAAGGATTCCGAGAAGTAAATACAACCCAGCATGGTTGTGTGACAGTAAAGTGGAACAATGAATACCGGATTTGGTGGGCAAGAAGTTGAAAGAGATGCATGACAGGAGTAAGGCAAACTATGATGACAAACACAGAACTAGACCAGTTCAGATAAGGATTGGGGGCAGGTAAGAAAACCGAATAAAGTTCCAGAGGGTGAGGGTCAATGTTTTACACCAGAGGAGATGGTGGAAGTACTACAGAATACAGTCAGAGTGAGTAGTAATAAAGTGTGGAACCTGAAGAGGGTAGCACCTAGTGCTAGAGAAATGTGTGAGAAGGAAGTGAAGAAGTGTGAGGATTTGCAGTGGTTGGAGGTTGAAAACACGCGCCCGGCTGGGATAGGTGGTTCAGCTTCTGCACTGGGTGATGGTGTCAGCAAAGATACATTGACTGATTCTGGCGAGTTACATACATACATCATCGGGTGAAGAGATGCAGGATACTAGTGGAAACATAGTACAGTAATCTGATGTTCACCTTGAGGGCGTGGAAGTTGAGGATGGTAAAAGAAGAAGGGAGTTACCTGAATGGTTGAAAGATTATGTTGTGGGCTGAGTATTAAATGCATTGGGTAAAGGGTTTAAATGAGTTAGTATATATATTTTTTTGGTTAGTGTTAGTTCTTGGGTTTTTCCCCTCCTTTGTTGGCATAGGGGAGATGGGGTGGTTTTTGTTGTTTATTAAAAGAGGGGGGATGTGTTATGATACGTATTTCTTCGGTTCCATTGGAATGGAACTCTGTTGGCATTCCAATGCTTTGAGCATTCTGCGAAGACACAGTTGCTGGGAGCAGTGGAACTGTACAGACCTGTTTCCTGTGTACAGCATTAAAGCAACGTACGCAAGTCTGCCTGCCTACATGCGTTTTTAATTGTGGGTGCCAGGCAGTACACACACAACATACGGCCACCTACATTGCTTAAGAGTAGTGCGAAACAACCACCCACCCATTATACCAAAAGGGGGTGGGGGGAGACTCAAAAACAATAATGAACTGGGCATTTGATATGGGAAACATGAATAACCAATTAAATTGTGTAGATATTAAAACTGCTGTGTATTTAAATATACTTTCTTTTCCTTCTAAAACTAACACTGAGCTTCACACTGAAGTTACTTTGTCTGTTGGTTGAGTGCTGAGCTCGGGCACCCGACACTACCTCCCTAAGAAACGTTTGACTGCCTGCTGACGTCACCCTTACATTACAGTCAAGTAGAAAAGTATTGTACTTGGCCCAGTTTGCAGTCATCGTAGGACTGGCCTGGAGACACCAGTGGCACATTATCTTAACTAACACAACTAAGGCTCAGCAATACCAGTCTGTCCGCCATGACCCCAAAATCAATGTCTGGGGCTATGATAAAAGTCATGCTCTCCCCACTATAGTTAAAATTGCCTGCCACAGGCCCGAGCCCCGCTAGTTATAATAGTATAGTATGAGAGCACACAAAAAAGCAATTACTTACATCGTTTTCTTCTTCATTTTCCTCGCGCTTGATGGAAAGCATAGCAGGAGAGTTCTCCTCTTTTACGACTACTGGCACAGCCACATCCTCAGTGGTACTATTGTCAACATCGGGAGTAGGCTTTGCAGGTTCTGTGGGACTGGAGTCCTCCGTCTTTTTCACGGCATCTTCCTTAGAATCTTCCATCGTGCATTACCTACGCAATTTACAAACACCGACTGCGAGGCCACCTCATGATTCCGAAATAACAGAATACATGATTCCTGCAACAACAAAAAAAAAAAAAGAAGAAGCTTTAAGCGAACTAACTTTACGCAACAGAACTGCAGTAGACGAAATGTTTGGGGTTATATCCCGCTACAATACACCGTTCAACTATACATTCCTGTAAAATGAATTGATATCGCAGGAAGCACCAGGGTTATCTAAGATCGCATAGGCAGGGTCTAACAAGAACAAATAATAAAACAATCCACCATCCAGAACTACAGAGCACTCCTTTCTGGAAATGTATTACATTTACCGTAATATACTGATCTCACAAACAGCCTTAACTCCGCCGTGAACGATTCCAAAAGCCTCCGATACATACGACAGAAAGCGAAACCAACCTGACGTCACGCAGAAAACCGTGATCTCGCGACGCCTGAGATTTGTCCTTATTCTTGTTGCCTTGGCAGCCAATTTGTCTAACAGTAAAGCAAAAAAAAAACGCAGCTATGCTGGCCCCCCCAAAAATATATTAATTTAGACAAACCACGTATCTAGGATTCGGTAACCACATGCTTATCAGGCAAGATGAAATCGAATAGATTGTATTATTCAACCTGGTGAAACTTGTTTTGGAACTGTGTAGCCTATAAACTGATTTAAAGAACGTGTAGTAATGTTCTGGGACTATTTCATAATTAAATGTGACATTTATGTGGCTCACATTTAAAATGTGCAGCCGTTTTTGTGTTAAGCAATATACTGTCTGGTTGAACTCTATTTTTAAAAGTACTGAATAATAAAAAAATTCTTTAACATTCTACGTTAGTGCATAGTTGGTAATTTTTCATATTGTTTATGAGCTGGATCATTGGTGCGATTCAGCAGCTTAGGCGTTTTCTATGTAAGTGTGTGTAAAGGAACTCGCAACACGACTTGAAGAAGTAAAACCTTTATTTGTAGAAAGGTTACGCGGACAACACACCAGAAATAAGGAGCAGTGCGTCGCAACAGGCAACTTAGTTCCAACTGATAACGGTAATCCTAACTGTCATTGAAATCAGCTGGCATTCTAGAATGCCAGCTGATTGCATCACAATGCATGCGCGAGCAGGGAGCTGGCCTGGGGAGGGGCGACCGGAACCTAGGGGGAACAAGGCTAAGGGAAAGGCAAAGAACAAAATTAACACAACATATCTCCTTCCCAAAGGGGAAAAGGTGAATGGGAGCACTAAGGCTGAAGAACAGAATGACCTACAAGGTGCATACAAATGAATCACATACAAAGTCTTTAAACCTGCCAGTGCACCCACCCACCCACCGTTACAGAATCATCTGCGGGATCATCTTCTTCTTCTGATGGGTTGGTACTATTCATGCATGGTACAGCACTGGCATTGCTGCTATCCAGGGTGAGGTGTTCACCCAACGTTTCAATGCTCCCCTGAGTAGAGCGGTGACTAACACCCATGGACTGGGAATGCACAGTTGACCTTTTACTACCTTCCTCTGTTTCTGACATATCATCTAGCAACCAATAGGGGTTATGTGGGACACCATCTGTGGAATGTGCATTACTCTGCGCACGACTGGCTTTGTTCTGGGGCAGTGGTTCCCAAACTGGGGTCCGCGGACCCCCAGGGGTCCCTGACACATTCCCAGGGGGTCCGCAGGCAGCTGTCTTAAAAGCAATGCAAAGTTCCTTGTATAATCTGCAGTTTTACAACAACAATAAAAGTGTCAAGATAACTCGAATGATTAATGTACCTGCTGGAGAGAGATGGTAGGTAGCGCAGATGGTTAATATGCCTGCTCCAAAGAACGTGTACCATGCATTTTTAATAAAACAGTATTTTATGTGCATAGCTGGGTTACTGCTTTTGTCACAGAGATTCTTTTGTTACTGTGCAGTTCATAAGTTACAATCATAATCTAGCACCGTCAGCTATGAACTGCCGTCAAAGAGCTGCATACAAACTGCATGGTACAAGTTAGTATGCCATCTTTTTTTCCCAGTCTTTCATTATCCTGATGCTGCCAAAAAGGTATGTCTGGGTAGAATTAAATTGTTATAATTAAAGTCAACGCTAACCACTGTGTTACATTCTGAAACCAGATTTTGTGCTTCTCCAAATCAAGCACTCTTAAAAAATGCTTACCAATATGGAAGACATGTGAATCCTACACCTTGAAGTCCCCTTTCCCCTATGTAACATTTTTTATACACTGATTTACACACGTATGATTCATTGGGGGAGATTTACTAAGCTTTTGCGCCATGTTTACGTCACAAAAGTGACACAAAACAACGCAAAATCTCTTTTTTGTAATTTACTTTCTAGCACTAAACTTGTTCCCATGCAACCACCCATGGTTTTCACGCTAAACCCAATTTACTAAAAACAGTAGATTGGGTTTAGAGTGAGAACACTGCGCCCTTTTCAACTAGGCACAAGGAAGGAGAAATTCTTTAATTTCTCCTTCCTTTTCCGGCTTTGCATGCGTGCTGCACTGTGCAGCATGCCTATAAAGTGGGAAAAGCTTTCCTCGTGTCTAGCATAGTATTTTGTACAGGAAGGGCACCGTTCCTGTACAAAACCTATGCTACACTCATGCACACACCTTAGCGCTACAGCGCTAAGGTGTGTGCATGGCGCGGGGCTACTGAAATCAGCGCCAGCGAAAGGAGAGGAGAGAGCCATAGCTTTGGAAATATGGCGTTCCCCTGCTCCCTCCCTGTCGCGCAGCGCAGCCTCGCGGGGGGCTGCACTGCTTTGCGCAACTTTTTGTAAATCTCCCCATTGTTTCTGTAGGTGTGATGTAAAGTGCTCTGACACCCTACACTAGTATGAGAGATGCTATAAAACAAATGAAATACATGTGACAGAGGTGCTATGAGAAGAAGAGAGGCACTGTTGGAGGATGATAGGGAGGGATTCATGGAAGAGCCCCAATAAGATTGTTGTATTGGTGCATAGTAAGGTCATCATTTACTATGCTTTGAAAGCGAATACAATTCAATACATAATTACAAATGTGTTGTAGAATGCACCATTTTTCCCCAAATTTTCTTGGTGGGAGAGCCCCCCAAAGTCCGCTTTGTAGTGGCCAGGCTCACTCACTGCACTTGGTGTGCACCATACAGGGACTGGCCTGACAACATTTGCCAGGGCTGCTTTGGGTTCCAGTCCGGCCCCGTCAGGAGCAGGAGCCTCATACTCTAAAATAAAGCCAAATATTGAAAAGTTAGTCGCCGAGATGCAGCAACAACCTTCCTATTAAAAAGTTTCGATTTTGCAAATTTTTTCAATATAAAATACTAAAAGCTTTAGTAATTTGGGTATCTGTTTGGTGTGCACACGTGTGTTTATTTTTTTCGAATTACTGTTTTAATGTTTGAAATTTAAATCGTACGAATTGCTTGGGGGTCCTCGGCTTCCAGTAGTGACTCAATAGGGGTCCTCAGGAGTCAAAAGTTTGGGAACCACTGTTCTGGGGTATACCACACTCACCCGTACCATCAGCAGTTTTCCCACACATGGGGAGAGCAGACATATGCCCCACCTTGCCATCACTAAGTTGAGCAGAATTGCAGAAGATTTTTTCGACAACCAGGGGTTGTGAATATCGATTCTGCCCTTTTTCGATGAATCCACTCCTTTTCACTCTCACTCTATCTCCTACTCTGAGACTATGTGGTTTGCACTTATGCTTAGAATCAAATCGCTTCTTGCACTCACTCTGAGCGACTTGAACATTCCTCCTTACCACATCTGCAGACCACTCGGCTTTCCTAGCAACTTTAAGCCAACCTACGTTGTCTTTTGACATGGGGGTCCTGCCTCTCATCAATTCAAAGGGGCTAAAGGACGTATTTACACTGGGGGTGATCCTGTACGCCCATATCATTTTGTTCAATTCATTCCTCCAACTCAACCCGTTATTGTTGGCTAACGGTATGGTACCTTTAACCACCCGGTTAAACCGTTCCACAGCTCCGTTCCCCGCTGGATGGTACACGGAGGTGGTCTTATGGGTGACGCCATTTCTTTCTAAGTATTTCTTGAAGACTTCAAGGGTGAACTGTGCACCATTGTCACTTACAATGGATGTAGGTAAGCCTTCCCTCGTGAAAATCTTGTCAAGAAATTTGATAATGATGTTGGCCTCGGTCTTTTGGAGTATGTCTATCTCCGGCCACTTTGAGAAATGGTCAACAAGTACTACCACAAACATCTGCTCTCCCCGGTCCTTTATGGGTCCCATGATGTCAATGCCAACCCTTTCCCAGGGCATGCGAGGGCAAGACAGGGGTTGCAACGGGGGTCTAAGTGTAACTTGGGATTTGTCTGAGTTTTCACACTGCACACAGTTCCTGACTTTCCTCTCAATTTCTATGTCACAACCTGGCCACCAGTACCAATATCTAATTCTACGTTTTGTTTTTATTGATACCAAGGTGGCCTTCATGGCAAATTTCTATAATGCTGTCTCTTAGTGTTTCTGGTGGAATAACCTTTCCTTGCCTCATAATAATACCACCTTCCACCGACAACTCATTTCTAAGTTCCCAATATGTCCTTAGTTCATTTTTCACATTTTTCTTGCTGGGCAAACCGTGAAGAATGAGTCTGTTTACTTCTTTCAAAATGTCGTCTTCTTCGTATGCTTTTAACCACTTCTCTTTTGAAATGCTTGGAAATTCCTCAGTGATGTTTGCCACACAGAATTCCTCTTCCATGCATTCTGTTTCACCACAGTCAGGGAGAGATAACCGGCTGAGAAAGTCTGCGACTACATTCTTTGCTCCTGGTAGATACTGTACATCATAATTGTAGTCTAACAATCTAACTGACATTCGTGCCAGTCTGGGTGATGCAGTATGCAACCCTTTTGCAGTAAGTACCCTGGTGAGGGGTTTGTGGTCACTCCGTAGAATGACTCTCTTGCCCCAAATGTACTGGCGGAAGTGTTCCAGGCCCCATACACACGCTAGTGCCTCTCGCTCAATGACCGAATACCTCTCTTCGGTGGGTGTAAGTGAGCGCGAAGCAAACGCAATGGTTACCTCCACTCCTGCTTCATTAGTTTGCGTAAGAACAGCTCCGATACCTCTCCCACTGGCATCAGTAGTGACCACGCTTGTAAGTTCTGGGTCAAAACCCTGTAGAGGTGGTGCAGCGCAAATTTCCTCTTTGAGTGCTTTGAAAGTCTTATCACAACAAGATGGCCATTCAAACTTGTTTTTTGATTTTAGTAATTGTCTGATGTCGTATGTTTTTGCTGAAAAATTCCTCACAAACTTTGAGTAAAATTCGACCAGGCCCAAGTAGGCTCTCAATTCCTCTTTGTTCTGTGGTACTGGTGCGTCACGAATGGCATTAAGTAGCTCCTTTTTAGGCTTAATGCCTTCCGCCGTGATTTCATGCCCAAGATACGTGACCTTCCTCTCAGCAAACCTGCATTTATTGTACTCAGCAGTCATACCACATTCTTGTAGAGTATTGAGCACCTGGAATAACCGCTGGTCATGGTCATACTTGTCCTTTCCCATTACTAAGATGTCATCCTGGAATATGAGCACGTTTCTGACCCCCTTGAAAATTTCGTGCATCAGTCTTAGGAATAAGGCTGTTGCTGATTGTGAGAAGTTGGCCTGGCATATGCTGTCCACTAGTTCTAGTGGGCACCTTGCACCAGTCCAAACAACCCCTTATGGATGATAGGTTAAAGACAACCTTTAGTGAAAGCTATCCTAGTGGTAGCTATGGAGAGCAGCCTTCAGGCTAAGTCTTGGAGGAATGTAAAGCAGCTTGTTTTACCAGTCTATAATCTCTTGAGTGACCAAATGAAAGAGGACCACACCAGGTATATATATAAAATATATGTATTTAGTCTTAAACACACCCCTCTAGTCTCTGTATGAGGCTGGAGTTCGAAGTACATAAGTTACAAGTCAAATATCAGCAGTATTTAGCACAATACACGTTTGAGCCCTAGGGGCGTACCAAACCATAAACTAAAATAGTGGTATAAGAACCACGACTGAACTAGACACAAGGCCTAGAGCCTGTAGAAGTGCTTGGACCCCAAGGAACCACCCAAGGTAGTGACACAGGGGACCCACGGGGGACGTGTGCAGTGTGAGAACACAGCCGCGAGCCGCCGTTGACTTCTATGGGGAAAGTCGCGGTTAGATTTTTAAAGAAAAAGGACACTTCGGAGAGGACTTCCAGTTAACCCCTTAAAACTTAAGAGTTTCTAGGGCCCACACCCACGTGAGTACCGAAATACTCGAGTTACCTCACCCAGGAAGCCGGGTGCATACGTGTTAAAGGTGTCGGGAATCGTCGTCGTTTTCAATGGCGACCTCTGGAAAAGTGCTGCTGCCGTGGAGAAGAAGAGTGTCCGGAGCGATCCAAGCCTGGATCGAGGAAGAGGAAGACCTGAAAGCAGAGGGGACAGAGTCTGGGTCACTAGCCAGTGACCAGGGGCACGATAGTCGAATGCCCTCAGATGTCGGGTGCTTCAGGTGAGTTGACGGGTGCCTTGACTCTTCAGCCACGAGGTCCAGGAGGCGTCGACGACGACCAGGAGCTGGATTCGAGCTGTCCCACGAAGTCTGTCGAGTGCTGCGGTGTCGGCGACCAGATTGGACCCAACAAGCCTTGGCAACGGCAAGTCACGGGAAGTGAAGAAAAGGCTGCGGGGCAGACCAGCAAGGTCTGAGGGACTCACCCAGCAAGGGTAAGTCAGGGCACGTCTGGAGCAACCAGAAAAGCCCAAGCAATTGAAGAGTTGCCTTCGTGGGGACCCACTAGCCAACGGACTAGAGATCGCGAAGGAGCCTCGAGCGGTCGCACTTGGAGCTGGCCCACGGGACACTCGTGAAGTGTAGGCCAGTGATCTTTGCTGCAGTTGGTGCTCGGGGCTAGGGCTACTTGGAACCCAAAGCACAGCTTCGAGAGATGTCAGGAAGTTGGTGCACTTGCAAATGTGCTCGGTGTCCAGGGGTCACGGTTCCACGTTACCCACGACAGCTACGGGCCTCAGCTTTGCTGGGGACTCAGGGCAGCCTCGGGAAGTCTGGAAATCTACCTCTGGTGATGCAAAGACTTCGGCGTCCGGCGGGAGCTTCAGTGATGCAGACCGGACAGATGCTTCGTTGGTGCCTGCCAAGCAGGGGAGTCACTCCTTGACCCCAAGGGAGATTCTTCAGTCCTCTAATCTTGATGTAGAGCGTCGAAGGTCCAGGATTCAGCTTCAGAGTTTCGTCCAGGGATATCTAAAGTCCTGTTGCCAGGGTTCCCTTACTTATACTAAGAAAAGGGGTTGGACTAACTCTGGGGAACCACCTATGGGAGGGTTTGGAAAGAGGGGTGGCTACACCCATTTCCTTTGTCCAGTTTCGCGCCAGAGCAGGGGCTGGCAGCCCCTGCGACCGGTTTGAACTGGGGTCTGCACGAGGACACCAAATGTGCCCCCAGTGCAGGACTTCAAAGCACTCAGAGAGTGCACCACCCAGCCCCAATCCACTAAGGCCTGTCTGGGAGGTGGTAACACCTCCCTGAGACAGGAAACCTATTGTCCAGGCCTCCCCTGCCGGAGTTTCGGTCAGCAGCAGGAGGCCAGACTCGTGTCTGTGGCTGCAGCATCCATTTTGTGATGCCAGGCTCTGTTTAGTTGGTACCGGGTATACCGGTGCTGTCATGTCTCTCCTCTAGAAGGGTGGGATCATACTCCCACACCAGGAACTGGTGTGGGGGTATGATTCCAAGGTGTTTGACACCAAACACGACATGTTTCCGTGCAGCCATCCCAAAGTTAGCATTTACCGCTTAGATATAATGCACTGGTCAGGCTGCACCACAGACAACCCTGGATAGGAGATTCCGAGGGCTGCAGAGGGGCTCTGCTCATGCATGGGCACCCTCTCACATATAACCAAGCACCCTGCCTTCAGGATTGATAAGGCCTGCCATAGGGGTGACTGATAGGTTTCTATGTGCAGTGTTAGGTGAGATATAGGGAACCTATATCTCTGCAAGGGGTGCATGCACCACCTTACCCAGGCTGCAGTAGCAGTCCTGTGGTGTCATTTTGGATGGCCTTCCAGGGGTGGCACAATACATGCTTCAGCCCCTGGTAGGCCTCTGGGGTACCTATGCCCTGGGTACATAGTATACCATATACTAGGGACTTATAAGTGCACTCCAGAATCCAATCTGTGATGTACCTAAAGTACAGGGAATCAATTTAGAGAGGAAGCAGCTAGGCTGGGGTCCTGAATAGCAGGGCCGCAGCCAGACTAAAGTCGAAAAACAGTGATACACCAGCAAACAGTGGGGGTAACCATAAGAGGCAGATCCTGCTCTCCTACACAACCCCCACCCAAACGCAGGGACATTAAACTAACCTTGACCAGTTAAGTCTTCATGTTCTAAGTGGAAATATC
The DNA here is from genome assembly GCA_963921515.1 of Calotriton arnoldi. Lineage (NCBI taxonomy): Eukaryota > Metazoa > Chordata > Amphibia > Caudata > Salamandridae > Calotriton > Calotriton arnoldi. Next base: position 2,064,753 of record CAWUFW010000724.1, read on the forward strand.
TGGAGAGTCCATCTGCATTGGCATGGTTACTCCCAGGTCTATGTTCCACTGTATAGTCCATCCCCTGTAGGGAAATGGACCACCTCAAAAGTTTGGGGTTTTCACCCTTCATCTGTTTTAGCCATAAGAGGGGCTTGTGGTCTGTTTGAACAAGGAAGTGAGTGCCAAACAAGTATGGCCTCAGCTTCTTCAGAGCCCAAACCACAGCAAAGGCCTCCCTCTCTATGGCTGACCAACGTTTCTCTCTGGGGGTCAGCCTTCTGCTAATAAAAGCTACTGGCTGATCCTGACCTTCATCATTCAACTGTGACAGTACAGCCCCTACCCCCAACTCAGATGCATCTGTTTGCACAATGAACTTTTTGGAGTAATCAGGACTTTGCAGAATGGGAGCAGTGCACATGGCCTGCTTCAGGTCATCAAATGCCTTTTGACAGCTAACTGTCCACTGAACCTTTTTGGGCATTTTCTTAGAGGTTAAGTCATTCAGGGGTGTCACTATTGATCCATACCCCTTGACAAATCTTCTGTAGTACCCAGTCAGGCCTAAAAAGGCTCTCACCTGAGTCTGGGTAGTTGGAGCAGCCCAGTCCATGATGGTCTGGATCTTGCTCTGCAATGGTTGAACCTGGCCTCCACCCACAAGGTGGCCCAGGTACACAACCTGACTCTGCCCTATCTGGCACTTTGTGGCCTTGATAGTTAGGCCTGCCTTCTGCAGGGCCTCCAAAACATTTCTGAGGTGGACCAGGTGATCCTCCCAGGTGGAGCTAAAGACAGCAATATCATCTAGATATGCTGCACTATAGGCTTCCAGACCTGTAAGGACTGTGTTCACCAACCTCTGAGAAGTGGCAGGTGCATTTTTCAAACCAAAGGGCATCACCACAAATTGGTAAAGCCCCCAGGGGTAGAAAATGCAGTTTTTGGCTTTGCATCATCAGCTAGTCTGATCTGCCAGTAGCCAGCTGTTAGGTCAAATGTGCTTAGATACTTGGCTGAGGCCAAAGTGTCTATGAGCTCATCTGCCCTGGGGATTGGATGGGCATCAGTCCTAGTGACTGCATGGAGGCCTCTGTAGTCCACACAAAACCTCATCTCTCTCTTACCATCTTTGGTGTGAGGTTTTGGCACCAGGACCACTGGACTAGCCCAAGGGCTATCTGAAGGCTCAATGACACCCAGTTCCAACATTTTCTGGACTTCTGTCCTGATACAGTCCCTGACCTGGTCAGGTTGCCTGTAAATCTTACTTTTAACAGGCAGACTGTCCCCAGTGTCCACTTCATGAGTGCACCAGGTGGTCTGACTTGGAGTCAGAGAAAACATGTGTCTGAACTGATTGAGCACCTGTCTACAATCAGTTTGCTGCTGGGCAGTGAGGCTGCCTGCCAAGGCTACACCATCCACTGACCCATCATCAGGGTTCTGAGAGAGCAGGTCAGGGAGAGGGTCACTCTCCTCCTCCTGGCCCTCATCAGTTGCCATGAGCAAGCCCATGTCAGCCCTGTCCACATATGGCTTCAGCCTGTTGACATGGAGCACCCTGTGGGGGCTCCTGGGAGTTCCCAGGTCTACCAGATAGGTAACCTCTCCCTTCTGTTCAACAATTGTATGGGGGCCACTCCACTTGTCTTGGAGGGCTGCTGGGGCCACTGGCTCCAGCACCCACACCTTCTGTCCTGGCTGGTAAACAGTCAGCACAGCCTTTGGTCATGCCAGGCTTTCTGTAATTCCTGGCTAGCCTCAAGGTTTTTGGTTGCCTTTTTCATATACTCAGCCATCCGGGAGCGGAGACCAAGTACATAGTCCACTATGTCCTGTTTAGGGGTTTGAGAGGTAACTCCCAACCTTCCTTCACCAGACACAATGGACCCCTAACAGGATGGCCAAACAAAAGTTCAAAAGGGCTGTAGCCAACCCCCTTCTGAGGCACCTCCCTGTATGCAAATAAAAGGCAGGGCAAGAGTATGTCCCATCTTCGCCTAAGCTTTTCTGGGAGCCCTTTAATCATGCCCTTCAAGGTTTTGTTGAATCTCTCAACTAAACCATTGCATTGTGGGTGATAGGGTGTGGTGAACTTATAAGTCACTCCACACTCCTTCCACATTGCAGTCAAGTAACTGGACATAAAGTTTGCATCTCTGTCAGATACTACCTCCTTAGGAAAGCCCACTCTTGAGAAAATTCCCAGGAGGGCCCTTGCCACCACAGGAGCTGTAGTGGTCCTAAGGGGAATGGCTTCTGGGTACCTGGTGGCATGGTCCACCACCACCAGGATAAACCTGTGCCCAGATGCTGTTTGGGGATCCATGGGACCAACTATGTCAATCCCCACCCTCTCAAAGGGAACCCCCACCACAGGTAGTGGTATCAGGGGGCCTTTGTGGTGCCACCTGCCTTCCCACTGGCTTGGCAGGTTACACAGGAGCGACAAAACTCCTTGGTGTCTTCAGACATGTGGGGCCAGTGAAAGTGAGGGACAATTCTGTCCCAAGTCTTGTTCTGGCCCAGGTGACCTGCTAAGGGAATGTCATGGGCTAGTGTCAATAGGAAGCCCCTGAACTTCAGAGGTATAACCAACCTCCTGGCTGCTCCAGGCTTGGGGTCTCTACTCTCTGAGTACAGGAGTCCATCATCCCAATATATCTTATGGGTGCCACTAGCATTCCCAGCAGCCTCAGCAGCAGCCTGCTGTCTGAGGGGTTCAAGAGAGGGGCAGTTCAGCTGCTCCTGGCTCAGATCTGCCCTGGAAGGGCCCCCTGTCCCCAAGAACTCAACCTGATCAGGTTCAAGCTCCTCTGGGACAGTTCCTTCTTCAGGCCTGAGATCATCTTCCTCAAAAGACTGATCTTCCTCCTGAGCCAAGGGGAAGGCACTGCCTTAACCCTACTGCTCCTTCTCTTGGGAGGCACCTGGTCCATTATTCCAGAATCCAGGGCCTGTTCAGCTTTTGACATTTTTGCCTGTGACCTACTTACAGCAAAGACATGTGCAGGGATCCCTATCATTTCTGCATGTTTCCTGAGCTCCACCTCTGCCCAAGCTGAGGTTTCAAGATCATTGCCAAGCAAGCATTACACTGGTAGGTCTGCACTCACCACAACCTTCTTAAGGCCAGTTACCCCACCCCAGGAGAAGTTAACAACTGCCAGAGAATGGTCTGTTCTGACATTGCTAGCATTGGTCACTTGGTACATTTCACCAAGTATAATCTGCCCAGGATCCACAAGATCTTGATTCACCATGGTGACACTTGCTCCTGTGTCCTTGAATGCCAAAGCCTCCCTTCCATTAATTAAAGGCTGCTGTCTGTATTTGCCCAAATTATTGGGACTCACAAAGGGGACATATCCATGCCCCCATCACAGACTAGGACAGCCTGAGTTGGCACTCTGACTAGGCCAGAGTCCATCTCAGTACCCAGGGTCAACCCTACTAAACCCTTATTCTGAGTGTTTCCACCACCACTTGTAGCTGGACTAGGGGAACAGTTGCCTTAGGGGCAATGGTGGCTGGAGTGGAGTCTTTGGACTTGGTGCAATCACTGGTCCAGTGAGTCTTTTGCTTACAGACTTTGCACCATGGTTTCCTTTGGCCTTTTCCTTTATTAGATTGGGGTTCCCCACCAGATGCAGATTTTTGGGGACCTTGAGAAGACTTCTGTTCTTGACCCTTCTCCCCACCCTTATCAGAGTTTTTGGAATCTTGCTTCTTCTGGTCACCACCTTGGTTCTGTACTTTCTGCTTCACCCTGGTTCTGACCCATTTGTCTGCCTTCTTTCCCAATTCTTGGGGAGAGGTCAGATCAGAGTCAACCAGGTACTGATGTAGCAACTGATTCTGACAGTTATTAAGAATCTGCTCCCTCATGATTAAATTATACAATCCTTTGAAGTCACACACCTTACTGCCCAGTAACCAGCCTTCCAGAGCCTTGGTAGCACAATCTACAAAGTCCACCCAGTCCTGTGTCTGTGCCTTTTGGGTATCTCTGAACTTTAACCTGTATTGCTCAGTGGTTAGGCCAAACCCATCTATCAGGGCACTCTTCAGGACTTGGTAATCATCAGCATCCTCTTCTCTTACAGTGAGGAGCTTGTCTCTACCTTTGTCTGCAAAGGAGAGCCACAAGATTGCTGCCCACTGCTCCTGGGGGACCCTCTGAACTTTACAGGCCCTTTCCAGTGCAGTTATCCATTTGTGGATGTCATCCCCACTCTGGTAGGGAGGGACAATATTGTTCAGGTTCCTATGGTCATGAGTATTTTCTCTACCTCTAGGGACACTGTGGCTGCCACCATGGGGCTCTAGTCCCAACTTTCTTCTTTGTCTATGAAGCTCTAGGGACTCCCTGTCTATAGCCAACTGCTCTCTTCTGATTCTCAACTGAGCTTCCTCATACTTGAGCAGTCTCTCTTTCCTTTCATGAGAGGATTTCCTCCTATGAGAAGAAACAGAGGTCCCTACTGAGGTGTCAGAATGGTTAGACTCCTGAGAAGGAGATCTGGACCTTCTGGGCACACTCACAACTCTTCCTGGTGGGACAAAGGGGAGGTCATTCTGATCCTCCTCCTCATCTGCAGGAGGAGCTGCATTGTCCAGGGCAAGATCATTGTCATCTTTCTGGCCAGTTTCAGAGGTCAGGTCCTGGGTTTTTTCACCCCTGGCCCCTCCCTCATCTTCTGCCCCACCCTCTCTGCCTACCCTTGCAGACCCTAGGGGTCTTCTGAGATCATCCAGCAGAAGCATCTCCATGAGACGTTGGGTGTTGGCACTTTTGCCTGTCTTCAGCTTCCTAATCTTGCACAACTCTCTCAATTCCAAGAATGGGAGGTTAACATATTTGGAGGGCAGGAGCCCACTGGTTCCTGGCAGTGAAGACATCACTAGTGAGGTGTGGTGTATGCACTACCTACTCTAGTGTGGCCTACTAAACTCTCTTGAGTTGTAGAAAGGGTGTGCTAAGCCTTTGACACACAACTTTAAGTTCAGTAGAACTTACTGTATTTCTAAGCTTGAATTTATATGTACCTTAGGTACCTTTAGTGGTTTTCAGTTAGTCACACACTTGAGATTATCTGGTAAAACAATAGCAAGCTGGAATCCCACACGCTGCACACCAATGTGAGAAGTTGGCCTGGCATATGCTGTCCACTAGTTCTAGTGGGCACCTTGCACCAGTCCAAACAACCCCTTATGGATGATAGGTTAAAGACAACCTTTAGTGAAAGCTATCCTAGTGGTAGCTATGGAGAGCAGCCTTCAGGCTAAGTCTTGGAGGAATGTAAATCAGCTTGTTTTACCAGTCTATAATCTCGAGTGACCAAATGAAAGAGGACCACACCAGGTATATATATATATATAAAATATATGTATTTAGTCTTAAACACACCCCTCTAGTCTCTTTATGAGGCTGGAGTTCGAAGTACATAAGTTACAAGTCAAATATCAGCAGTATTTAGCACAATACACGTTTGAGCCCTAGGGGCGTACCAAACTGTGGCCCCGCGGTGATGAAGGCAAGGAGACAGGGTCTGAGTGGAGAAGGCAGTGGTTTATTGGTTACTTCTCACAAGGGTTGTAAGGGGATTTGGATAACAAAATAATGTAAAGTCTCTCTTCCTTCAGAGAGGGGGGTGATTGGCCAGTCCTTGTTCTGGCAGCACAAAGGAGCTTCGCCGGTGTCTGCTTCCTGGGTCCTTCCTCAGTATCCAGGCAGGCGACCCCAAAAGAAAACAGAAAGGCTCGTGAGGGACACGTTGTGGAATTGCGGTGACAACTTGGGGAAAGGGAGTGAAGGAACAAACACCCGACCGACACCAGTGACGCCCTATCGCGCTCTCGGTTGGTGGCTCAAGCGCTACTTAGGCACCGCAGGCTCTCAGGCTAGCCGTCCCCTCCACCCGGCTTCCCTTTCTCCCACGCGGCCCCCAGCTGGTCCCGTACCTTTTAAGCCACGACCCTCCTGGGCCGTGGCGGGCTTCCACGTGTTGCCGGTTTGGGTCCGGTTCCCTTCTTTCCTTGCTTCGGGGAGACGGCGTCTCCGGGCGGCACCCTCTCCTCTTCCTGCTCGGTCCTCGTCCTCGGTTTTCCTCCTGCTTCCACGTCGCCTCGAAGTCCTCCCAGTCCCGGTCCTATGTGGAAGGTCTGGAGTCCCGGTTCCGGCGTCTCCACTCCTCTCGCCCCAGTCCGTGGTTCTCCTCTCGAGTCCTTCCTCGCTTCCTCTTCACTGCCCGCAACAACAGCTGACCTCAACACGTGATCGGCCGGGGAGACCAGGGACAACCCCGCATTAAAGGGGCAGTGCGCTGCACTCGCCGGGCTCTGGAAAAAGAGGAGGGGACACGGTGACAGGTAAGGCAGCATCTCTCCGGTGTCGGAAGCCCCGGAGGAGGAGTCCCCAGGCGGCGCTCCGCCACACCCCCCCACCCCAACCTGTTCACGATCGGGGAACAGGGGGAGCCGTGAAAGAAAGTCGGCGTTGCCGTTGTCAGACCCCTTGCGGTGACGAACCTCGAATGAGAAGGGCTGAAGAGCCAGGAACCAGCGTAGGACCCTCTGGTTGTTCCTCTTGTTCCGGCTCATCCAAAGGAGCGGGGCATGATCCGTATACAGGAGGAAATGGGAACCCTCCAGGTAGTACCTTAATTTGTCCACAGCCCATCTGATAGCGAGGCATTCCTTTTCAATGATGGGGTAGTGGCGTTCCCTGGGAAACAACTTACGGCTAAGAAAAAGGACGGGGTGTTCTACTCCCTCTGTTGAGACCTGAGATAGGACCGCCCCCAACCCGTGCTCGGAAGCATCGGTTTGGAGCACAAAGGGCCTAGTGTAATCAGGGGACCGGAGGATGGGACCTGAGGTGATGGCTATCTTAAGATTCTGGAAGGCCTGTAGGGCTTCAGGAGGGGAGGAGTTGAGCGGGTTTCACGTTCTTTGAGGAGGTCTGTGAGAGGAGAGGACACCTCGGAATACTGGGGTATGAATCGGCGATAATAGCCGAGAAGGCCAAGAAAGGCCCTCACTTCCTTTTTCGTAGTGGGAAAAGGGGCCTGGCTAATCGCCCTTACCTTTTCTTCTTGGGGTGTAATGTGCCCATTGCCTAGTACATACCCTAGGTATTTCACTTTCTGAAAGCCAGCTCTTGACTTTCTGGCGTTGATATGAAGTCCAGCCTCTCTGAGAGCCTGGAGAACGAGATGACAGTGGTGGAGATGGGAGTCCCACGTGGGGCTATAGATAACGATATCATCTATGTATGCCGATGAGTAGGCCTGGTGTTTCGCCAGTACACCGTCCATGAGACGCTGGAAGGTGGCAGGCGCCCCATGCAACCCAAACGGTAAAACGGTGAACTCGAATAGTCCCGAAGGGGTGGAAAAGCCGTTTTTCTTGGTCACCGGGTCTCAGAGGTACCTGCCAATATCCTTTTGTCAGATCAAGGGTCGTTATATACTGCGCGTCACCAAGCCTCTCTATCAGTTCGTCCACACGTGGGAGGGGGTAGGAGTTGCACTTAGAGATCGCATTCACGGCCCTGAAATCAATGCAAAACCGGACGGACCCGTCCGGTTTCGGAACCAATACGATCGGCGAGGACCACTCGCTCCGAGATGACCGTATGACCCCTAAGGCCAGCATACTTTGGACCTCTTTCTCGATGGCGTCTCGTCTGGCCGCCGGGATACGGTAGGGTTTCTGTTTTACGACCCGGCCAGGCTGGGTCGGTATGGAGTGTTCGGCCATGGTGGTATGACCTGGAAGGTCAGAGAACAAGGAAGCATACGGGATGAGTGTGGACTGGAGGGTTCTTTGCTGCTCTTCTGTGAGTTCCGGATTGACTGTGAGAAGGGGTAAAGTGCTTTCTTCTCCTCTTGGGGGTTGCACGACGTGTAGGACCTTGGGAGGAGGACCCAGCCATTTCTTCAACAAGTTGATGTGATATAACTGGGTTCTCTTGGGGGTGACCTGCACCTGGTATGATGTGAGTCCGATCTTCTGTGTGATCCTAAAGGGGCCCTGCCATCCTGTCTTTATTTTAGGTATGCTAGAGGGGGTGAGGACTAGTACCCAATCCCCTACAACCAATTGGCGCCATCTCTTCCCTCTGTTATAATAGGTCTGTTGTTTGATCTGGGCCCTCTCTAGGTTTTCATCCGCAAACTCTCGCAATTTCTGTAGGCGAGTATACTCAAGAAAGGACCTCGTCTCCTCCTCTTTTTCGTGTTCCCAGTATTCTTTTGTAATTTCAAGGAGACTACGGGGCTCCCGACCATACAACAACTGAAAGGGAGAACACCCTAAGCTCGACTGGGTTTGGCTTCTAACCACATATAGGGCGAGTGGGAGGAGCTTGTCCCATTCTTTCCCCTCTACCTTCAACAGTTTCTTCAAGGTAAGCTTCAGGGTGGCGTTGTACCGCTCGCAAAGGCCATCCGTCTGTGGGTGGTACACTGATGTTTTTATGTGTGATATGTCCAGGGCCTTACATACCTCGTGCATGACCTTGGAGACGAATGGGGTACCTTGGTCTGTGAGAATCTCACGTGGGAACCCCACTCGGGAGAACAGTTCCAGGAGCCTATCGCTGATGTTTTGACTGGTGGGGGCACGCAAGGGAAAAGCTTCTGGGTAGCGTGTGGCATAGTCCACCACTACCAAAGCATAGAGGTTCCCTTTCTTGGTCCGGGGAAGGGGCCCTATAAGGTCCATGCCTATCCTCTCGAAGGGGACCCCGATGATAGGGAGGGGTTGTAATGGCACTGGAGGAGGTTTATATGGGTTCCCCTTTTGGCATATCTCACACTCCTGACAAAACCGAGTAACATGCGCGAATATACCAGGCCAATAGAAAAAACGCAACAATATCTCTATGGTCTTCTGCGCGCCTCTATGGCCTGCCAGGAGGTGAGAGTGCGCAAAGAAAAGCACCTGGTTTCTGAACGCCTGAGGAACGACTAGTTGAGGTGTTTCCCCCTTTTTAGCGACTCTGTAGAGTAGGTCTTTCTTAATGAGGAACAGGGGATACACTGATCTCGGGGATGTGGGGAACCGTCTAGCGTGATCCCATGCGGGTTGGAGAGTGGGGTCATTGTGCTGGGCATAAAGAAAGCTCTTGTCGGAGAGCCAGGGCGCCTGGGTGAGGAGAGTTGGCCATGGAGAGGGGGGGAATCCCCTATCATCAAGACTACTCTTCAGGAGGGTAAGAAAAGATGGGTTGTCCCGACCCAGTATTAGCTCTTCATGAAGGACAGGAAGAACCCCTAGGTTCGCCTCAAGAACCACCCCATTTGGAAGGGTGATAGGAAGGGACATCATAGGGTAATGCCGTACATCCCCATGTACACACCGAATAGGTACCTCTCGCCTTGGGTTAACGTTAGAAGGTGGTACAAGGGACTGGCGAATAACCGATTGGCCACAACCTGAGTCTAATAGGGCTCTTGCAGGTAACCCCCCCACTAGTACACTTATATGGAAACTCGGTCCCATTTCCTCGGAGTATAGGATGGATCGTGGAAGGCACCCGATGTCCATTGGCTCCTCACCAGCTCTCCTTTTGGGGCAATTTCTGGCGATGTGACCCCAGTCGCCACATTCGAAGCATTGAGGTCCTCTCACAGGCAAGGGGTCTGGCCGGAACTGTCGCACTTTCAGGGGTTCCATACCGGTCTTCATTGACTTCCTTTCGGGATTCAGTGGAGTAAGGGAGGGGCGTATGGGCTTGTCCGCGTCCCGCGGCTGGGAACGCGGTTGTGCCCTGTAAAAGGAGGTGGCCATCTCTATGGCTTGTTCGCTTGTCAACCGTGTGTGTTGTTTCAGCCAACGCTGTATTGGGTAAGGTAAGGCTTCTAGGAATTGTTCCAGGAGGATCAGGGACATAATTTCCTCCTTGGTGCTCGTTTGGGGTTTTAACCACTTTTCTGCTGCTGATTTGAGCTTGTAGTATAGGGTCTTCGGGTTGTCTGCTGCCGTGCCCCTCTCCTTTCTAAATCGAACCCGATAGGCCTCAGCATCCATGCCGAGATGGTCTAGGATGACGTCCTTGATTTCCGAGTACGGGGTGTGTCCAGTGGCGTTGGCCACCTGGTATGCTGCTTGTGCTTCCCCGGTAAGGAGGGGAGCTAAGAAGAAGGGCCATTTGGCCTCTGGCCATCCCGCTGCGTGGGCTGCCCTCTCAAAGTTGAGGAGGAACGCATCCGGATCCTCCCCAGCACCATACTTCTGTAACGAGATATGGGGGCCTGACCCGGCACGGTTCTGTAGCTGGGCGGTCAGCTGTAGGCGGTCGTCCGCAACCCCTTCTAGCCTTTCCGCCTGGTTGGTCATTGTGTCCTTGAAAAGTTCCCTATCGGCCTGGGCTGAAGCCATCTGCTTCTCCACGGCCCACTCCAACTTCTCCTGGCCGCGTATGAGCTGCTGAATAAGGTTTTCCATCTTCTCTGGAGGCGTTACAATCCCACTTCTGACACCATGTGTGGCCCCGCGGTGATGAAGGCAAGGAGACAGGGTCTGAGTGGAGAAGGCAGTGGTTTATTAGTTACTTCACACAAGGGTTGTAAGGGGATTTGGAAAACAAATTAATGTATAGTCTCTCTTCCTTCAGAGAGGGGGGTGATTGGCCAGTCCTTGTTCTGGCAGCACAAAGGAGCTTCGCCGGTGTCTGCTTCCTGGGTCCTTCCTCAGTATCCAGGCAGGCGACCCCAAAAGAAAACAGAAAGGCTCGTGAGGGACACGTTGTGGAATTGCGGTGACAACTTGAGGAAAGGGAGTGAAGGAACAAACACCCGACCGACACCAGTGACGCCCTATCGCGCTCTCGGTTGGTGGCACAAGCGCTACTTAGGCACCGCAGGCTCTCAGGCTAGCCGTCCCCTCCACCCGGCTTCCCTTTCTCCCACGCGGCCCCCAGCTGGTCCCGTACCTTTTTAAGCCACGACCCTCCTGGGCCGTGGCGGGCTTCCACGTGTTGCCGGTTTGGGTCCGGTTCCCTTCTTTCCTTGCTTCGGGGAGACGGCGTCTCCGGCGGCACCCTCTCCTCTTCCTGCTCGGTCCTCGTCCTCGGTTTCCCTCCTGCTTCCACGTCGCCTCGAAGTCCTCCCAGTCCCGGTCCTATGTGGAAGGTCTGGAGTCCCGGTTCCGGAGTCTCCACTCCTCTCGCCCCAGTCCGTGGTTCTCCTCTCGAGTCCTTCCTCGCTTCCTCTTCACTGCCCGCAACAACAGCTGACCTCAACACATGTATCGGCCGGGGAGACCAGGGACAACCCCGCATTAAAGGGGCAGTGCGCTGCACTCGCCGGGCTCTGGAAAAAGAGGAGGGGACACGGTGACAGGTAAGGCGGCATCTCTCCGGTGTCGGAAGCCCCGGAGGAGGAGTCCCCAGGCGGCGCTCCGCCACACAAACCATATACTAAAATAGTGGTATAAGAACCACGACTGAACTAGACACAAGGCCTAGAGCCTGTAGAAGTACTTGGACCCCAAGGAACCACCCAAGGTAGTGACACAGGGGACCCACGGGGGACGCGTGCAGTGTGAGAACACAGCCGCGAGCCGCCGTTGACTTCTATGGGGAAAGTCGCGGTTAGATTTTTAAAGAAAAAGGACACTTCGGAGAGGACTTCCAGTTAACCCCTTAAAACTTAAGAGTTTCTAGGGCCCACACCCACGTGAGTACCGAAATACTCGAATTACTTCACCCAGGGAAGCCGGGTACATACGTGTTAAAAGGTGTTGGGAATCGTCGTAGTTTTCAATGGCGACCTCTGGAAAAGTGCTGCTGCCGTGGAGAAGAAGAGTGTCCGGAGCGTTCAAAGCCTGGATCGAGGAAGACCTGAAAGCAGAGGGGACAGAGTCTGGGTCACTAGCCAGTGACCAGGGGCACGATAGTCGAATGCCCTCAGATGTCGGGTGCTTCAGGTGAGTTGACGGGTGCCTTGACTCTTCAGCCACGAGGTCCAGGAGGCGTCGATGACAACCAGGAGCTGGATTCGAGCTGTCCCACGAAGTCTGTCGAGTGCTGCGGTGTCGGCGACCGGATTGGACCCAACAAGCCTTGGCAACGGCAAGTCACGGGGAAGTGAAGAAAAGGCTGCGGTGTAGACCAGCAAGGTCTGAGGGACTCACCCAGCAAGGGTAAGTCAGGGCACGTCTGGAGCAACCAGAAAAGCCCAAGCAATTGAAGAGTTGCCTTTGTGGGGACACACTAGCCAACGGACTAGAGATCGCGAAGGAGCCTCGAGCGGTCGCACTTGGAGCTGGCCCACGGGACACTCGTGAAGTGTAGGCCAGTGATCTTTGCTGCAGTTGGTGCTCGGGGCTAGGGCTACTTGGAACCCAAAGCACAGCTTCGAGAGATGTCAGGAAGTTGGTGCACTTGCAAATGTGCTCGGTGTCCAGGGGTCACGGTTCCACGTTACCCACGACAGCTACGGGCCTCATCTTTGCTGGGGACTCAGGGCAGCCTCGGGGAAGTCTGGAAATCCACCTCTGGTGATGCAAAGACTTCGGCGTCCGGCTGGAGCTTCAGTGATGCAGACCGGACAGATGCTTCGTTGGTGCCTGCCAAGCAGGGGAGTCACTCCTTGACCCCAAGGGAGATTCTTCAGTCCTCTAATCTTGATGTAGAGCGTCGAAGGTCCAGGATTCAGCTTCAGAGTTTCGTCCAGGGATATCTAAAGTCCTGTTGCCAGGGTTACCTTACTTATACTAAGAAAAGGGGTTGGACTAACTCTGGGGACCCACCTATGGGAGGGTTTGGAAAGAGGGGTGGCTACACCCATTTCCTTTGTCCAGTTTCGCGCCAGAGCAGGGACTGGCAGCCCCTGCAACCGGTTTGAACTGGGGTATGCACGAGGACACCAAATGTGCCCCCAGTGCAGGACTTCAAAGCACTCAGAGAGTGCACCACCCAGCCCCAATCCACTAAGGCCTGTCTGGGAGGTGGTAACACCTCCCTGAGACAGGAAACCTATTGTCCAGGCCTCCCCTGCCGGAGTTTCGGTCAGCAGCAGGAGGCCAGACTCGTGTCTGTGGCTGCAGCATCCATTTTGTGATGCCAGGCTCTGTTTAGTTGGTACCGGGTATACCGGTGCTGTCATGTCTCTCCCTCTAGAAGGGTGGGATCATACTCCCACACCAGGAACTGTTGTGGGGGTATGATTCCAAGGTGTTTGACACCAAACACGACATGTTTCCGTGCAGCCATCCCAAAGTTAGCATTTACCGCTTAGATATAATGCACTTAAGAGTATATGGTCAGGCTGCACCACAGACAACCCCGGATAGGAGATTCCGAGGGCTGCAGAGGGGCTCTGCTCATGCATGGGCACCCTCTCACATATAACCAAGCACCCTGCCTTCAGGATTGATAAGGCCTGCCATAGGGGTGACTGATAGGTTTCTATGTGCAGTGTTAGGTGAGATATAGGGAACCTATATCTCTACAAGGGGTGCATGCACCACCTTACCCAGGCTGCAGTAGCAGTCCTGTGGTGTCATTTTGGATGGCCTTCCAGGGGTGGCACAATACATGCGTCAGCCCCTGGTAGGCCTCTGGGGTACCTATGCCCTGGGTACATAGTATACCATATACTAGGGACTTATAAGGGCACTCCAGAATGCAATCTGTGATGTACCTAAAGTACAGGGAATCAATTTAGAGAGGAAGCAGCTAGGCTGGGGTCCTGAATAGCAGGGCCCCAGCCAGACTAAAGTCGAAAAACAGTGATACACCAGCAAACAGTGGGGGTAATCATAAGAGGCAGATCCTACTCTCCTACACTGATGCCAGCCCAAATGGTACCCTTTTGAACCTGTAACACCCAAAAGGTGAGATAAAGGTGGTGAGGCACCTACTGTCTGGGTGTAGTGAGACCTGGTGATAGGCAGCAGTGAGGTCAATGGTAGAAAATACTTTCATGTCTTTGTTAAGGGCTAGCATTTCGTTGATCTTGGGGAGGGGGTATTGATCTACTAGGATGCTTTTGTTAAGGTCGCGTAAGTCAATACATAACCTCAATTTGCCGTTGGGTTTGCGTGCGACGACTAAGGGTTCTACCCACTCGGATGATTCCTTTGTTTCTATAATACCTGCTTTAAGTAGTATGTCCAGTTGCGTTTTGACATCATCTCTTAGGGAGAAGGGGATATGTCTTACTTTATGTATGCTTGGCACAGCATTGGCTTTAAGCTGTATTTTGTGATGAAACCCTTACAGTTTACCAATGGTTCCATCGAGTACTTTTTTGAACTTATTAGAGATGGCGGGACATATATCATTTTCATTTTGAGCCAATAGCACAGGTTCAGGACTGTTTGGATTTAGAGTAATTCCCAATTTACCTTGGTCTTTCCATCCCAATACAGAGGGTCCCGTGACAGAGACGTAAAGTTTGCTGGTGGTTTCTCTGTCCTTAAATTCAAATTTAAGTTCTCTGTACCCAACTAGTTCAATGGGCTCACCTGTAAATGTTTTTAATGTGATATCTGGTGATTCCATGTTAGGACCCAAAGCCTTTTCGAATTTCTCTGCCCACACATCTTTGTTGATAATAGTGTAAGGTGATCCGGAATCAGCCACAATAGTAATGCTCACCCCTCCAATGGCTACAGTGCACATGGGTTTCTTCTTTTTTTATTTATTTAATGCGATTTTATATAGCGCGAACATTACCCGAAGGTGTCAGAGCGCTTTACAAAAGAACCAGTTGCGTTACATAAGGATTTTGGATAACATGAGTTACATAAGAGATACAAACAGAAACAAGCATTTGCAATGCAATAGGTCTCGCATTTACACGAGTTTGAGCTATTGGCATTGTAAATGACAATGCCTTTTATTTATGTTTTGGTTTTTAAAACATAAATAAAAGGCATTGTCATTTACAATGCCAATGGCTTAAACTCTCGTAAATGTGAGACCTATTGCATTGCAAATGCTTGTTTAATCTGACTTCAATCGCTTGTCTGTTTTCTGTTTATTTATAAGCATTATAGGCAATGTGGGGCAGGGGACGCCACACTGCTTCAAGGAGAGCTGGAAAAAACATAACACCGGACAAATAGCACTGGCCGAAATTGAAGACAGTGTGAATATTCATTCACAGCAACGACTTGTGAGCAGAAATTAGCGATGTAGTGAAAAATGTACCAAAGTGATCCACAAGATGCAATTAAAACAGTGTGATGAAATCTGAAGAACTCCACATAAAAAAAGACTGCCCGACATGATTAGGAGAAAGCAAACAATGACCTAGAGGCACGACAGGGCTGAAATGAAATGCTGAGATTAAGCGATACGGCAGTAGGGCTGGGGCACAACCAGTCAATCGAGTCCTCACTCATTGCCGGTCTCTGAAAGCTAAGAGGGGGGGGCACTTTCAAAAACAATATTTGTCGCTCTGTAAAAATTGCAAAAAGAAGCAAGGAGGGGGTAAGCGGCAGTGGGGGTGGGGTCACGGAACAGGCGCCCTCTGCTATGAGCATCAGCAGTACAGAACCTTCCCAATGTGCTAACGAAGCAGGGGCTGGTGGGTGTGGATCACAGGAAGATTTTTAAAAGCGCTATACAGCAGCCAGTGCTAGCCACTTCATAGCGCTTTTTATTTCGATATTGCAGAGACGGAGTAAGAGGAACGAGGAAGAATGGGGAATAGTGTCATGGAACAGGATTTACATAATCCACTAGCCCACGCCTGCCTCTGCTACAGTGTGGCATGCTGGCGCGGATGCCGTTGTGTGACTCAGCCAAAGAAAGCAATCTTCTGACCAGGAGGAACGAGCTCTGATCACTACAGTGAGTAGCTCGCAGTTCAGGTGGTGCTGGGTCTTGGTCGGGTTCCGACCGGTCCTGCAGGATTCACCTCCAAATCTCGTTCTTCTGATTAGCTCCAGCAGTGCACAATGCTGAACTGAGAGCAGAGCACGTCGACCTGCAGACAGAGGAGCTATAATGCGGGACAATTCATAGTAGTGCGGCGATGCGAGGAAACGCTCAAAAAAACGTTGGACTAAACCGCTCTGTGTGGCACTTGGTAGGGCTGGGGATGTGTCGTAATATCCAGAGCTGCCGATTTTGGAGATGGGGAAACCGGGTTCAAGTCTCCGGCTCGGTAAAACTGTGCCTTCCCCAAAAATAAGTTAATAATGTAAACACATGACAATTCTTAATAAAGCAATGAACTTACAAGAAAAGAGGAGCAATTTAAATGAAAACCAACTCTACCTTTCAGATTACATACAATAACAAGTGGGAGGGGTGGGGGGAGTGCGCGCGAGGCTTGAAGATGGAAACAAATGGGAGGGGTGGGGGGAGTGCGCGCGAGGCTTGAAGAAGTAAACAAGTGGGAGGGGTGGGGGGAGTGCAGGCAGGCTTGAGGGTTGAAGAAGGAAACAAGTGGGAGGGGTGGGGGCAGTGCGACAAGACCTGCGGCCGCGAGACGCGCTCTGTGGTGGGGGAGGGGAATTGAAGCGCGAGCGCGCGCTTGGGAGAGCGAGAGGAAAGCCAGATGGCGCCTCTGCTCGTAATTGTGCACGTAACCGCACGCTCTATGCCACCCAAAAAGCTGTGGTCGGCTTTTTAAAGCCCACTCACTAAATGTCTCGCCAGTGCAGCGCATGCGATGGCTCAGGTGAGACCTAAAAAATTGCAAATGTACAAGGTGTAAAGTCACTCAAGGAAGAGATATAAACAGGAAAAAAATTGCACATGTACAAGTTGTAAAGTCACTCAAGGAAGAGATACAAAGAAGCTCTAGAATCACATAGGAATGGTAGTAAGTACAAAGGTCTACTACATATACTAGTGGTTAGAGTTCTATATATACAAATAGTAAATTCACACAGGATTACATTTTAACAGCGATTAGGCTTGGACAATTATATAATACATATATACATATATATATTTAAGGCAGTCCAGCAAAAAGAGAAAAACGATCGAGGGTCATCAGGGGGAGTGGGGAGGGAAGAAGGAACGGAACAAAGGTCAAACAAAATGGCGGGTCCGGGGTATGGACGGAGACCATCTCCAAAAATGGCGGGATGCACAAAAGTCACCAAAGTCAAGAATACAGAAGAGGAACCCAGAGAGCAGGATTCCATTGAGTAGAGTCAGAGGGGGGACGCAGCCACAAAACCAAAGGTGAACGGAAGGCTGTAAGATGCGTGCACAGGGTCTGGACCACGGGGGCATCGGTGTCGACGATCCGCAAGAAGAAGGTCCGGGGAAGTCAGTTCCCCTTCCCCTTCACCTTAGTTTCAGAGGCTTGTGCTTCTATCACATTAAGTACACACAGATTACATTCAGATTCATCTGATGAACTAGACTTGTGTTCATCGTTCTGCTCAACAATCTTAACCCTAGATCTCGGTTTTCTTTGACATGCTTTCTGGAAGTGTCCAATGATTCCACACTTAGTACACCTCTGATGTCGTGCTGGACATTTCCAGTCATTAGCCAAATGCCTACTGCTACCACATCGATAACACTTTCTCTGGGCTAAATCACTACTTCCGCTTTTGCGTTCCATATCCACACTATTCTTATTCCAGTTTGGTGCCTGGTACTTATTTGTTCCACTTATTTTTGCTACTACACTAGAGTCTTTTTGTTTAGTTTTGTTTTCTGCGAGTACCGCTTTTGCACACCTACCAGTCATCTCTGCTCTCTTTACAAGGTCTATGACGTCTTGAATTGGTTTTTCCCCTTTAGCCCAAAAGGCATCTTGTATATTGGGATTAGCTGCACGCATTACGATTTGGTCCCTTATAAATTCATCGTGTAGGTTACCAAAACGACACGTTAACGCCAAGTTTTTTAGTGCAGATACAAAATCCTCTATTCCTTCATATTTACCTTGTTTGCGGTGAAAGAATTTAAAGCGATCAACAGCAACACAGACGGTTGGTTTGTAATAATTGTCCAAGTCTTCTAGTGCATGAACAAAAACATTACCCTGTCCGCTATCGTGTACTTTCTTGTTTATTCTGTTGTATACTTTAAGCCCTCCTGCCCCCAAACAATGTAGCAAAATTTTCTTTTTCTTTTCTGGTGTAAGTTCATCTTCCTCATCATCAAATGTGGAAATATAGTTTGTGAAGTACTCACGCCATTCCTCCCATTTCAATGTGGGCTCCCCTGTTGCTGGTAAAAAGGCTTGTGGGGGTGATAAATTGTATACGTTGCCAGATGCCATATTGTAATAGAAGTACAAATTAGTATACACAGGGCTGCTGCTGCACCATGGACAGGTTCTGTCTGGCTAGATAGTAAATTGTTCCACCCAATGCTTTAAGGATAAGCTTCAAACTGTAATGTACATATTCTTTTACAGTAATGCTATAACTTTAAGCATACTTAAGTTAAATTCTCACTTTTTCACTTGTACAGATGGTCCCAGTCGATGCTTGGAGGTTACGCCCGGTTAATTACTTCTCTAATGTTTTGCCGTACAACTGTTCCACGTCGCTATTTCAAACTAGAGAGGTTTCTCTTCTATTTCATTCAATTGCGGTGTGTTTACAAAAAAAAATACTTTCAAGATGGCCTCACGCACGCGCTGGTGACGTGTATTGCGTCAATAGTCTGTAACGATGACCGCTTACACTGAACAGCAGTTCAAAGATGGTGTACGGTGCGTCAGAATGACGTAGGAAGTGACGTGCTGATTTGTAAGTGCACCACTCCGCTCGTCAATCTCTTCATGCAGTTCTCACGGGCTCACACACGATCACCGCAGATCAAGAACGGTGAGTGCTGGTTGCGTGTGAAGACACAAAACGAGCGCACCTTGTTAAAATTCCGCAACATCCAATCACCTCAAATTAGTTCGTTTTCTTTTTTTTTCTTTCCTCCAATTTGACTTAACTTCTGTTTGAAAGTGGAACAAAGGCTCAGCCAATCACAATTCCGGCTTGCCTCTAGGGCGCACTCCGCACTCTCCTGTTCGCCGTATCTAGAAAGTTGCTCTTCCTCTGTTGCCGCAAATTCAGATACGTTGGTGTTCACCAACCACCGATCTGCATTCCGCACTTGGGTTCTTCGGTGTGTTGTCATTCACTCGTCGCCATAAATGTAAAGGAACTCGCAACACGACTTGAAGAAGTAAAACCTTTATTTGTAGAAAGGTTACGCGGACAACACACCAGAAATCAGGAGCAGTGCGTCGCAGCAGGCAATTTAGTTCCAACTGATAACGGTAATCCTAACTGTCATTGAAATCAGCTGGCATTCTAGAATGCCAGCTGATTGCATCACAACGCAGGCGCGAGCAGGGAGCTGGGGAGGGGGGACGGGAACCTAGGGGGAACAAGGCTAAGGGAAAGGCAAAGGACAAAATGAACACAACTGTGGATTTTTGCTTAATCCATCATCTGCTGCATAATTGCTGTTTTAGGAAAAAAAACGTTCTAGCTCATTCAGATCAAAAGTTACGAAAAATGTGGCTGCTCATGTTCCAGCGCAGTGGAAGGCCAGTCCATAGCTGTCAAATTTCCTAGGTCCACGTGGTGCTCCAGTACAGTTTTTTAGGTCTCGCCTGGCGAAAGCAGCGCAAGCGCTGCTCTCGTAATTGCGAGTACCTTTTGTAATCGATTCTGCCGAGGGCTTTTTATGCACGCGCCTGCATGGACAAACATGGCTGCTCTTGCCATTTGTCCTTAGCAAACAGCATGCGCGTGTCCGTAGGGACTGTGGACAGTCCCACGCCATTTTGTTGCCATAGCAACGAAAATGCCGCTTCGCTTGTTTTTTTTATTTTTTTATTTCAGCAAAAAGACAGAAGTGGATTCCTGCTTCTGCCCCGGGGGAACTTACAGTAAAAACAAGCATGCATCCACTTCTTTTTGCTGCGATCAGCTTGTTGTAAAATGCGTACAGTTGTCAGACGTGTACAACAGTCAGCTTAGCGTTGCAAACACGATACAGCTAGTTAGGTCTCGCGCCTAGCGGTGCACTGCGCAGAACGAGACATTTAGTAGGTGAAAAATGGGGATTCAGCACTGACCTAGGAATCGCACGCGCTCGTGCGTGTGCGATTCCTTATGTGCTACCCCATAGGCCGTTTCGTGCGTCTTTGTCTAAAAGACTGCACGTAATTGGCCAAAGGCGGGCGCATTGTTCCGCCCATGGCCTATTGGTGTCTATTACGCGCTTGGTGCGCGTAATAGACACCAATAGGCCATGGGAGGAGCAATGCTCCTCCCATGGCCTTTTGGTGTCTATTACGCGCACCAAGCGCGTACCCTGCTTACTGCGCACAGCCAATCCTTCCAGCACTCGCCGTCCGGGCTGATGCGAGGACGGATGCGAGGACGGATGCTCGCCATTTCAGCACCACTGGATTTCCTTTTCCGTCCTTTTCTCCTTTCGTCTTGAGGCAGAGCCCATCGTCCGGGAGACAGGTTTGCTTTATGGCGCTAGATGGGGGTGAATAGCTTGCTGTACGGCTGGTGAAAGTCGTGTTAGATTTTAAGGACAAGGAGGGGGACCACCAGTGGCCTTTGATATTCGAAACCCCTTTTCCAAAGATTCATTTGTTGTCATCCTACACGGTGAGGTATTTGTGCGTTGTATTTTTGAAGGCTTCTCTTTAGGATTGTGTTTCGTTGTTATTGTGCCAGCTCAGTCATCATGTCGGCCCTGGCGCCTCAAAGTGACATGCCAACCCCCACGACAGACAAGATCACGCAGGCTGCAATGGAGACCATCTTTCTGTGCAAATTCCGGGTGGCCATGGACGGGAGTGGCTCTGTCTCCGCGAGCTGGACGACCTCTCGCTCACTCCGGACCCCGAGCCTACCCATGAAGGTATGGAGGAAATGTCAACCATGGCTGCCCCCTTCTCTCTGTCCCCCTCTGCCCCTCCCCCACCTGCTGCAGCATCTCCCATTGGCATCCGTGGCGTCACTGCCACCTCTTGCATTCACATTAAACTCTTAAATGGCATTGCAATTCACTGCTATGATTTGTGTTGCGCCCACTCTTTGCAACATTGCTTTCCAGGCTTTCTCTTTAAATGTTGTCTTCCTGCAGTGCTCTGAATCGGCTCACTCGTTACCAGGGGTGGCGGGCGCGTGCTCGCTTGACAGCAGTGAGATGTGTGACAGTGTTAGCTTTCCTCTGCCATTGTAGTATAAACACACAAAACCTGCAAGCTTTTATTTCCATTTCTGCGTGCAGTACGCCAGAGTCCAGTGCAGAAACGCAGCCATTTTATTGACCCGCCGTGCCAGACAGCTACAAATATTTTCGACTGGGTTTATAATATTAGAACATAACTAAGCAGAATTTAAAAACGGATGTAAACCATGACTAGATTGGTGACTGCTAATGAAAGAGTCGGTGTGTAACCTGCAGCGTGACGTTCTTCTTTTCATGCTACCATGGCTGGATTGGCGTGTATTCTTGGGGCTTGCTTTTAGTAATTAATGTTTTTGGGGCTTGGAAGCAACTGTTATCTCTTTGGTACTCGTGACTGAAGTCGAATGTATTGTACACGTCAAAAACACACTGCTTAGTATTTTGCTCTAAATGGATGCATTATTTCATTAGTGACTATTCCATAGTGATGTAAATCAGAACCGATTTTAAAATAAATCCTGCTTAAAACTGTTCCTTCGACTCCCGGGATCAGGTGCTGCCTCTAGCCGGACATAAGAGCGCTTCGCCGCCCGACAGCCAGTCCTTGTGCACAGTGACGGGCAGGGCATAAATGAGCATGGCTCGCTGCCCGTCAGTTGCTTGTAGTTTATTCCTTTCCTAGCTTTCCAAGGTGCATTGCTTTATAAGTGGTTGACAATGTGCCTCATTAATTTCTCTTATTTTTCAACTTTTTATAGTTGTAGCATTGTACTTTCTTACAGTCTGCTTTCAATTACCATTCATTTGTTCAATATCCAGATGTTTTACCACCACCTTGTGCGTGTCTTTAAACAAATGACATACACGGTTACTCTTGGTTTCCGCCATGCTAGTTATTACTTGGGTATGTTTGAGAAGCTGTTGAAGCCTATCCAATCTTTAGCTGTGCCTGTCCGGTTAATCTCCCGGTGCAAGCGCCCACCACAGCTATCTCGCCGCTATGCAAGGGCTCGCTCACTACAGCAAGGTATTTTAGAGACTGCAGGGGTAGGTTGGGTAAGTAATTGTATGTCATCGACAAAATGAGCATCTGCAAAATTGTAACATTTTGAGGAAGGAAGCTAGGGAAAAGGGTATTTAAAATGATGGGCGATGTGAAAGTCGGGTCACAAAAAGGTTATTTATGGTACAAGTTGGTAAAAAGAAGGCATTCTTAAAAAAAATTTATGAAGGTAATGCTGATTATTAAGAAAAGAAAAAGCTACCTACAGCGACAAGATTGATTCTAACACTTTTTGTGAAGAGATATCTGGGTTCTTATGATAAACCATGTAATTGATAGATTTCCTGAACCCCTGGAAAACCTTATAATTCAATTGTTTGCAAGCAGCAGGTGTACATACTCCAGTATCCAAGAAAACCCTGGTGGCCATGCTTAATGTACATTCACGGAGAAGTGTCATAGTACACAGCAAAAACTAAAAAAAAAAAGGAATAAAGACATCCGAATGTGATGCAAAGGTGTAGGGGTGTGGAAAGTTCCCATTTACATCTAGACTAAAAGGGTCTTTACAGATGCACTTTGTAATGCTGGCTACATGCAGGAAGACTTATTATAGCCAAGACGCCGATTGAGACACATGACGTAGCATGGAGAATAGTTATGTGAATTGACAACAAGCACATGTTCCCATTAGGACCTTATTTAAAGACGTTCGTATTGACATGTAAACTAAAGACTTATCATACACTGCCCATATGTTTTTGTTTACATGTGGCATCTGACACAACAACAGTACAAGCAACAGAGTACAGCCATCGTGCCCTAAAATCACCATCCCTTTCTTGAATGCGGGGTCATGCTTTGCAGCTAAGGGGAGGACATTTAATGGAGTTGTGTGTAGGCCCACGTGAAATTGAAATCACGTTGACTTAATTTTTGGAACTTGGTAATATGCTTGTTAATGTGAAATTCCCAAATTAACTCCATTGCGTAATTATGCTGTCGTTAGCCACAGAATTATACCACAAATAGCCAGAATGTAAGCAGCTGTTGTTTGTGGCAGTTGTTTTTCATGCTATTTCTTTAGCTTGAAATGTTTTTGCGTCAAAAATTGACGTGGATGCATTTTGCAGTAAAATATTGCACCAAATTAAGGATTTGCATTACACATAATTGTGTAATTTCGCATAACTTTTCCCAAAAATTGCTTAATCACCAGAAAGCAAATTACGCGAATTTCGCACTCTCCTAGTTGTCTGCTGTTATGAAAGCTCATGGAACAGATGGGACTAGGCATGCCCGCCCCAGGGCTTCATTCTCCTTGTGAAGCTTAACATGGAGAATTTTGCTGAGCGATGCATTGCAGTCTCTGGCGCTCGGTATGCATCGCAGCTTGGATTGTATGTTAGAACAAATCAATATTCTGTTGGTTTCTAAATATGGTTATTGTAAAAATGATCCTACACTAGGCGCGTTTGTCTACTCTCATGTTATCTAGCAGTTTCATTAGGATTCAGTGAATTGCCCTCGACTACATGGTGCTTGACTTTAAACCCGATACTGTGATTTGGGGCTGTTTGGTCGCAGCTGAGTGCTTCACTTTAACTCCGGGAGCATCTACAGATGGCAGTAAAGATGACTTTGGCAGCTTGCCTTCAGGATTCGTGCTTTTATTTAAAATGTCATTTTTAAGTCCTCTTACGCCGGAATAGTTGGCACATACATGCCTTTAGTCTAAGGCCCAAATTCTGAACTGAAAGGCGTATTAGCAAAAATGGAAGTGAGACATTGCAAGACCCTGGTTTACCTGTGCCTAGACGCCGGGATGGCCTCTAGAAAAGAAAGATGACTTTCTTCCTAAGTATAGAGGCGAGGAAGTGGTGATTAACTCCTACTTTTCATCCTGCGTGTCCTGGCTGCAATTTGTTAGATTTATTTATTTCGTGCGTATATACGTTTCTGCCGTACCACTTTATTGCGCATATTTTATGCAGATGAATTAATGTATGATTTGACCTAGGTTTGGCTGATAAACCTTGCACGTTTTGAAATTGTTTTGCATGGGGCCAAGACGTGAGATCTGCATTAAAAGTTAATGTATATGAATGGAAATGATCTCTGTGTTTTCCTGGTACATATGGTGGGGGAACGGGACAGGGAGGAGAGCAAGAGCGGGAGAGTCGATTAGAGCCTTCTAAAAGTTACCTCTTCTTTTTCTAGTTCAACATGGCTCTGTAGATAACGTTCATGTCAACATAAAGTGGGACCAAAGAATGTGTCTTCGGACTAGTTGAACTTGTGCCTTTAATGATAGAATGCATGGATGGGGTCATCGTAGTAGCCTGGATGTTTCTTTAGGCCCAGATATGACTATACACTGCAAATGATAATCTTTAAGATTTGTGAAACTGTGTTTTTTTTTCTTCCTTGCTTGAAAGCACGGTTACAAATATGAGACCCAAATGTGAGTGTTGGTAATATATTTTAGAGTGAAGAATCTTCAAAACATGCACTGATGATGCACAGCGCATGTGCAAGATTGAAACAAATCATGCAACTTTTAATAAATCCAAAGTGAAGAGGTAGATGTAGACAAGGAAAACCAGCAAGGGACAAAGATCAGATCAATGAGTGCAAGGATGCTTGAGTAGACTATGGCCTCACTACATAGCACCTGGAACAGGGGAGTCTAATGTAAGTCAGTGAGGGCCAGACCCACAGTAGTCTTAAAGATAACCACCAAATGTGTAAATATATTCCATTGAGATTAAGAGTATGTGCATTTACCTTATGTGAAAATCTGGCATGGACTCCTGTATCTACGTTTGACACTTTCTGTAGAGCCTGCATGTTTTTCCTGTAGCGAAGCCATTGAAAGTTGTCACCTCAGAGTTTGACACCATTTCTGGCATGTTAGAGTGTTTGAGGACTGGAGGAAGCCTGACCGCACATACCCATGTTTGCGTAGTTGAAGAGAAGTATTGCACATGTTCTTAAACAAGCATTTGCAATGCAATAGGTCTCGCACTTGCGAGAGTTTAAGCTATTGGCATTGTAAATGACAATGCCTTTTATTTATGTTTTAAAAACCAACACCTAAATAAAAATCATTGTCATTTACAATGCCAAGAGCTCAAACTCTCGCAAATGCGAGACCTATTGCATTGCAAATGCTTGTTTTATATATTGGAGAGGACTGCATTTATTCGGAATTATGTCATACCCGTTTTTATGAGGGCCTCAAAACACTGTGCAGTGGTAAGATAACTCAAACACGCACACCCTCGCGTCTCCCAGGTTGGCTCTGACAAAGGTGATTTAACGTGATGACGTTTTGTGGATTTAGCTAACATTCATCCTTGGACTGTTGACAGTTATCTTACTTTATAAGGCATAGAGTTTGATAAAACTGTTTTAAACTTTGTCCGAAATTCAAGCAGGTTACGTCATTTTTAGCTGGTACTCAAAGCGTGTAGCTACATTAAAGTTTATGTGGTTTAGTAAACGGTATAAATCGGTGTTTGACTTTCTTATTTACAGACGGTGATAAAGGGGCTGCCTCTGGTGAAGGCTGACTATGAACCTGCTTCCAGTCGGAGGCCTGCTCCCGTTTCGTCTGCAGACTCCGTGTAGAGAACAAAGCCGGCCTGGGCAGTCTCCCGACTTAATTCTATTACAGGACCGGAGGCTTCGTATTATGCTTCTCTTTCTATTTATTACCACACACAGCAGCCAATGAAAACTTTGTTTAATGTAAATAAACTACATTTCCCATGATGCACAAGTCACACATCACATCCTGTAAAGCCCCATAAGAGCCATCACCACCGGAACTCGTCCTCTTTCTTTGCTGCTCACGCAGCCAGTTAAGTGCAATAATATTTTCTCTTCAATTACGGCTTGTATGCAATTATATTGTCTGTTTAGGCTCGTCGCCTTGTTATTGTTGTTGCGCGATTATTGCGCATGCTACACTTTGCCTGTGTATTTGTTCATGATATAATTGGCAATACGAGCCTCGCGCTCGATTTCCACACTGAGCGCGGCACTCCCGCTACCATCGGGAAGTGCGCGCGCCGGCTGGTTAAGACAAAAGCACCGTTGAATTTCCCGCTTTTGCGGGACGACGTTAGCGGTGCGGGCGCTTTGAGGGCAGACTGTGTTTTTTGGTGTTTGAGGTACCGCTCCGCCTTCGGCGCGGTATTTAATTGTGTTATGTATGCGCTGAGGCTCCCCTAATAAGCCGAGTGCGCAGGAGCTTTCCCCTTTCACTTTCCCTCTCGGTCTCGACGTGCGTAGCCCAATTGGGCTATTTCTAGTAGGTTTGGGCTACGCGCATCGTTACTGCCCGTTTTTCCTCGCGTTTTCTTTCGGTTTTCCCTCATTGCGTCCTGCACCTTCCCCTGAGCAGATCTGGACGCCTGGCTGGCTGTAAAAACGATCTGGGCCTGGAGGGAGCACACCTCCTGTAAGAAAATACTGCTCATTGGCT
Source organism: Calotriton arnoldi (assembly GCA_963921515.1). Classification (NCBI taxonomy): domain Eukaryota; kingdom Metazoa; phylum Chordata; class Amphibia; order Caudata; family Salamandridae; genus Calotriton; species Calotriton arnoldi. The sequence goes on from CAWUFW010000724.1 coordinate 2,091,333, forward strand.
CCATTTACGCCCTGGGGGCTGTAAGAATTCTGCTACAGCTTATGCTGAGGAGCTAGGTACCTGTTTTTAATCTCTGTGCTCGGGGTTGGCTCCCCCCCCCATTACTCCTCTCTGACTGTTGCCGTTTGTGCAAATATATCTACAAATTTGGTCCCACAATGGAGGAGTGGGTCCATTATCAAGAGGATGATACCTTATATGAAGAGGAAGTGCCTAATCCTTCCTTGGAAGACAACATTGTTGAGGCCCTGGACGCTTCGGTCCAGGAGTCGATCAACAAGGCCCTGGAGAAGGCAGTTCCGGGAACTGTACAGCAGGCACTGGCTACTGCTTTGAAACCACTCACCAAACAGCTTGAAAAATTCGCGAAACGTCATGCTTTCCCTGTCCCGGTAAACGTTCCCACGGATACTCCCACCCTACACCCTGGCCTCATTCCGCCTCTTACTCTGCACTGCCTCAGCACGATGCTGCCAAAGTTAAGGCTCCGGACACTGACACGGACCATGATACTACTGGGACTGACACCCCAGATGAGTCCCCCCCTAAGATACGAGTGAAAAAATCAAAGAACGTGGATACACCTCAAGCTATTCCCACGCCCTTCACATTTAACCCGGCGGATATAGTTCATCCCAGGTCGTCGGATTGGTTGCCCGCCCCGGAGGTTGCGGCATATCTGCACGAAAACCTTCGTAAAAGCTTCGACAAAGAAGTACGCAACAGACTCCGTTCGGAATGCCCTCGCCCGGACATTTCTGATAAGGTGGCTGAAACTCCGGATATAGACTCTAGTCTCTTGACCTTCCTAAAAAAGTTCGCCAAGGATCCCAAGAAAGGTATCGACCGCGCCTGGCGTGGGTGCCAAGACAAACTGTTGGATGTAGTTGGTCCCCTGGCAAAAATCCTGGAGATGGCCTTAGAGGCACAAGAATCAGGGACGGCAGCAGACCCGCATGTTCTGGCCGGATGGACCCAACGGGCCATATGTCTTTTGGGGAATGCCAACTGCGCCATCTCCACGGAGCGGCGCAAATCTATCCTCATGCGTATGGACTCCAATCTCGCAGAATTGGCGGCAGCGGAACCTGGCCCTCTGGCGGACGGGAACCTGTTCGGGGACCGTTTCATCAAGGACGTAGCCAAATATGTGAGCACCTTTACTATCAATCAATCAATCAATCATAAAGCGCACTACATACCCGCGAGGGTCTCAAGGCGCTGGGGGAAGAGGGGGGTGGTGCTGCTACTGATCGAAGAGCCAGGTCTTGAGGAGTCTTCTGAAGGCCAGTAGGTCTTGGGTCTGTCGGAGGTTGGTGGGGAGGGTGTTCCAGGTCTTGGCGGCGAGGTGGGAGAAGGATCTGCCGCCGGCGGTCGTTTTCCGGATGCGGGGGACTGTGGCGAGGGCGAGGCTGGTCGAGCGGAGCTGGCGGGTGGGGGTGTAGAAGCTGAGTCGTCTGTTGAGGTAGGCTGGTCCGGAGTTGTGGAGTGCTTTGTGTGCATGGGTGAGGAGCTTGAAGGTTATCCTCTTGTTGACAGGGAGCCAGTGCAGGTCTCTCAGGTGGGGTGTGATGTGGCTGCATCGGGGGATGTCGAGGATAAGACGTGCAGAGGCGTTCTGGATGCGTTGCAGCCGTCTCAGGAGCTTAGCCGTCGTTCCTGCGTAGAGGGCGTTTCCGTAGTCCAGCCTGCTGGTGACGAGGGCCTGGGTGACTGTTTTTCTTGTTTCGGTGGGGATCCACTTGAAGATCCTGCGGAGCATTCGGAGGATGTTGAAGCAGGATGAGGAAACGGCGTTGACCTGCTTAGTCATGGAGAGGGTGGGGTCGAGGATGACCCCTAGGTTGCGTACGTTGTCGGTGGGTGGCGGGGCTGTTCCCAGTGATGTTGGCCACCAGGAGTCGTCCCAGGCTGAAGGGTTGGAACCAAGGATGAGGACCTCCGTCTTGTCCGAGTTCAGCTTCAGGCGGCTGGTCCTCATCCATTCGGCGACGGCCTTCATTCCTTCGTGGAGGTGGGCTTTGGCGGTGTGAGGGTCTTTGGTGAGGGAGAGGATCAGCTGGGTGTCGTCGGCGTAGGAGATGATGTTGAGGTTGTGCTGTCGGGCGACGTGGGCGAGGGGTGCCATGTAGATGTTGAACAGCGTTGGGCTGAGGGAGGAGCCTTGGGGTACGCCGCAGATGATCTTGGTGGCCTTGGATCGGAAGGGGCGAGGCGGATGCTTTGTGTTCTGCCGGAAAGGAAGGATGTGGTCCAGTCCAGGGCCTTCTCTTGGATCCCGGCGTCGTGAAGGCGTGTTCGTAGTGTGTGGTGGCAGACCGTGTCGAAGGCGGCTGATAGGTCCAGGAGGATGAGGGCTGCTGTTTCTCCGTTGTCTAGCAGGGTCCTGATGTCATCGGTGGCGGCGATGAGGGCGGTTTCGGTGCTGTGGTTGCTGCGGAAGCCGGACTGGGAAGGGTCCAGGATGTTGTTCTCCTCGAGGTAGCGGGTCAGTTGTTTGTTGACGATTTTCTCGGTGACCTTCGCGGGAACGGGAGCAGAGAGATGGGTCGGAAGTTCTTGAGGTCCTTGGGGTCTGCCTTGGGTTTCTTGAGTAAGGCGGTGATCTCGGCGTGCTTCCAGCTTTCCGGGAAGGTTGCTGTCTCGAAGGAGATGTTGATTATTTTCCGGAGATGGGGCGCGATGGCTGTACTGGCTTTGTTGAAGATGTGGTGAGGGCACGGGTCTAGCGGTGAACCGGAGTGGATGGTGTTCATGATCTCGCTGGTGTCCTCGTCGTTGATGTTGGTCCAGGAGAGCAGGCGGTTGGTGGTTGTGGGGGCAGTGGTCTCGGTGGTTGCCGGGGCGGTCGTGGTGTTGAAGCTGTCGTGGATGTCGGCGATTTTGCGGTGGAAGAAGGTGGCCAGTGAGTCGCACAGGTCTCGCGACGGCTGGATGTCGTTGGTGTTGGAGCTGGGGTTGGAGAGTTCCTTCACGATGTTGAAGAGCTCTTTGCTGTTGTGTGCGTTGTTGTCTAGGCGGTCTTTGAGTGAGGCCCTTTTGGCGGATCTGATGAGGTGATGGTGACTGCGGGTGGCGCTCTTGTGGGCGGCGTAGCTGTCCGCTGTCCGTTCTACACTTGATAAGGCGCAGTCAGGCATTAAACGAGTGTTTCAGGCTGGTGTTTTCAACAGGGCTGGACGAGGCCGAGGACGCTCGTTTGGCCGTTAGTTCTCCCAAGGTCCTCACAGGGGAGACTTCGGTCGGGGCAGGGGGAGTGGGACTCCACCCGTGGCGGAACCTTCTACCCCACCCGGCAGCGGTTCAATAAGAGGCGATTCCACAGAGGCTCGTACCGTGGAGGTTTCCAAAACCCTGAGTCTTCAGGTAAGCGCTTCGGACATCTTTGTCCTACCTCTGGGGGGACGTATTCAATATTTCTTTCACAATTGGGTTCAACTATCTCAGGATGCTTGGATTTTGCAGACAATACAGGGTTTTCACCTCTATTTCTTTCAGATTCCTTATCAGGCCAAACAACCCAGACAGCTTTCTTTTTCCCAACTAGAGTGCGATTTCATAGATGCCGAACTCAAAGAATTGCTGCAGAAGCACGCGATAGCGTCCTGCGACGAGGGCCCTCGCGGTTTCTGCAGCAATATTTTTCTGGTACAGAAGAAAGGCGGAGGTTACAGGTTGGTACTCAATTTAAAGGATTTCAATCACTACATGACCTACAAACACTTGAAGATGGAAGGTATCCATCTTTTGGCAGATCTCCTGAAACAAGGGGACTGGATGGTCCGTCTGGACCTGAAAGACGCCTATCTGTCTATTCCCATCTTTCCTCCCCACCGCAGGTTCCTGCAATTTCAATGGCGGAACCGCTGGTACGAATATTTGGTCCTGCCTTTCGGACTTTCCTCGACACCGTGGTGCTTCACCAAGGTATTGAAGCCGGTGATAGCTTACCTCTGGGAACAGGGAGTTCGCATGATCGTCTATCTAGACGACATTCTCATCATGGCTCAATCCCCACATCTGGCAGTTCAGCATTTACGCATGACCATTGCTACATTTCAAAACCTGGGGTTCGTCATCAACGAGCCCAAGTCGGTTCTGTGTCCTACCCAGACGATAGATTTTCTAGGTTTTGTCATCAATTCCCATATGGCTCAGCTGAGTCTTCCACGCTCCAAACTCCGGGATATCAAAAAGGAGCTATGCTCCCTATTATCCAAACAGATGGTCTCACTCAGAGTGATCGCCAGGATAGTGGGCCTTCTGGCGTCGTCCATTCCAGGGCCTTACATTATCGGGCCCTTCAACGGCTAAAGATTCAGCACCTGCAGCAAGGTCTGTCTTACACAGACCTGGTACTTCTTTCCCAGGAGGTACGACAAGAGATTCAGTGGTGGCTTGCCCACGTAGAGGCATGGAATGGCAGAGCCATTTTCGGCTCTCTGCCAGAGATCGTCATAGAGTCCGAATCCAGCCGTTGGGGCTGGGGAGCTCGCTGCGGAGATATTTCCACAGGAGGGCGTTGGTCCCTCGGCGAGCTAGACCTCCATATCAATTGCCTAGAACTCCTTGCAGGGTCGTTCGCGATCAGGACTCTCTCACCCAAACAAGTCTCGTGTTGCATCCTGTTGCGGATGGACAACATCTCGGCAGTTCAATACATCAACAAACTGGGAGGCACGAGGTCTTCAATGCTAGTGGAAATAGCGAAGGACTTTTGGCACTATTGCCTAAGTCACCAGATCTCGGTCATAGCCGAGTACATTCCGGGCCAGTCCAATGTAGTGGCAGACTGGAATTCCCGACATCTCAAGGATTACAGCGATTGGCAACTCCAACCCCAGATAGTGCAGTGGCTACAGGCGAGCTGGGGGCGTTGCGAGATAGACCTATTTGCCTCCAGGCTGAATCGTCACATGACAAAGATTTCAGCTGGAGGCCGGATCCGTTATCCCTGGCGACGGATGCCTTTTCTCAGGATTGGACTCCACACCTGAATTATGCTTTTCCTCCCTTCCTTCTAATTCCCCGAGTGTTCACTCAGATAATGCGCCAGGCGGCAGAGGTGATTTTAGTGACTCCCCTGTGGAAGTCGCAGCCTTGGTTCCCAATACTATTGGAGGCGAGTTGCGACCTTCCCAGGATGATTCCATGGTCCTCCACAATGCTCCAGGGCCCTCAGGGAGAGTTACACCCAATGATGGTATCGGGGCAATTGTCCCTGATGGCCTGGCGACTTTCCGGCAACGTTGGCAAATGCCAGGTTTTTCGGAACAAGCTTCAGACTTTATCAACCAAGCTTGGGCCCACTCCACGAGAAAAAGGTATTCTTCGGCCTGGGACTGTTGGGTTCGTTGGTGCGTGGAACAACACGTGGATCCCGTGGGGGCAGACTTACCATATGTTGTAAATTTCTTGTCCAAAAAGGCTTCTGAGGGTTTGGCTTATCGTTCCATCAACAACTTCCGTTCAGCCATTTCGGCGGGTCACTCCCAGATTCAGGGCAAACCAATAGGAATGCATCCATTAGTTTGTAAGCTCTTAAAAGGTATTAGGGTAGCTAATCCGCCCAGACCCAAGTATTCCTCCTTGTGGGACGTCTCGCTCGTTCTTTCCTTGTTCAATAATTGGCCCAGCAATGATATGTTGACAAGAAAACAACTCTCATCCAAGTTGGCCATGCTGTTATGCCTGGCGGCATGTAGACGTTCGTCGGATGTTAAAGCTCTAGATATTACAGGTAGAGTATTTACTCCTGAAGGGGTTTCTTTTAATATCACTTCCAGGACTAAGACTATGTCTCGTAATGTGGAATATCATGCCTTTCCTGGTTATACCAAGCTCTGTGTAGTTCAATGTATTAAGGTCTATGAAGAATGTACCAGGTCCATTCGACCGGAGGGTGTGGTGCAATTATTAATTGCTTTACAGAAACCTTACAAGGCCGTCACGGCGGCTACTATAGCCAGATGGGTAAAATCTGTTATGCAAGAAGCAGGTATTAATACTCAGATGTTTGGGGCGCATTCTGTTCGAGGCGCCATGGCTTCTAAGACATTTATGTTGGGTTCCACTGTTCAGGATATTATGCATTCTGCAGATTGGTCCTCTGAGTCAACATTCAAACTGGTGGGTGATATATCCTCTGTGGTTTTTAGTCAGCGTTAAACTAGCATAATACGAAGCCTCCGGTCCTGTAATAGAATAAAAAATTAGCTAGCATTCGCGCCAAGAATTTTCAATTCTATTAAGGACACGGAGGCGAGGATTATCCCACCCGGTTAAATTACTGTATTGTAATTGTTACCCACCCGTTTGTATTTATATTCTGAGTATGCAGAAGTTACGGGTTATTTTATCTACCATTCTTCCAGGGCCCGAGAAGATGGATTAAGCGTACTTATTGCTAACGAAGATGTTCTTCCCAGCTGGACTGGTTTCTTCCACGTTGGAGGATGTTATTTTGAACTTCAGTTATTGTTGGACTGTTACTGTTCGAAGCAAAGAAAGAGGACGAGTTCCGGTGGTGATGGCTCTTATGGGGCTTTACAGGATGTGATGTGTGACTTGTGCATCATGGGAAATGTAGTTTATTTACATTAAACAAAGTTTTCATTGGCTGCTGTGTGTGGCAATAAATAGAAAGAGAAGCATAATACTCGCCTCCGTGTCCTTAATAGAATTGAAAATTCTTGGCGCGAATGCTAGCTAATTTTTTATTCACAACAAGGCTGATGGCCGTTTGAGCGAAGTCCCTCTGCCGTTTCACCAGATTGTAAAGTTCAGCAGACTAAGGCCAGCCTGAACCGCTTATTTTGCACACACCCTGTCGGGGGCTGTAACACACCCTTACTTCAGAAGCCCCCCACACCCAACGCAGCATGCATCAAGACAAACTCTTCTATAAAAGTCACTCAATTTTACCATACTGAAACTTTTCTTAAGCAGTCTTTATGTGTTTGAGATAGATTAGAATAGAAAGCATAGTCACATTTTGTAATCCAATATTGTCTAGCAGGAAATGAGATGGGTCACAGAAACAAGTTAGATTCTATTTGAAGCTGGTAGTCTATACAGCACTGCGCACAACGTGAACAAATGTTGATTATTTCTTCTCAAACTATCAGGAACAGCCAAGATTCCGAAGTTACGTAAATAACACTGTTAGCTAGTTTTGATGGCTGTAAATATGTTTTTTTTCCCTGAAGCCAGATCAAAGGTTAAACCATAGTGGGACTCCTTAGTATAGGCTGTGTTTTTCACAAAATATAGATTTAGGTGTTCTACTTTTTACTTTTTGAATACTGATTAGCATACATTAATAGTCAAAGATATCTGTGAACAATATGTGTTACATGGCCTAAGTTATCTTTGGTTCGTTATTTGCCAAGGGAATAGACCAAACCAACATGTCAGACCCACACTTATCAATTCCCTGTAATATGTTCATTTTTTAAGTCGAAAGTGTCAACATTATTTGATTGTCAGTGTGGCTGTGGTGGCAAGATCAGCACACAGAATCTTAAGAGCTTCCCTTAGCAGTGTGACATCTCGGTAGATTTCCATCATCTAGATGTTTATCCACTTATACACAAGCATTTTACTGGCAAACTAGGCAATTCCCTACTATAAAATAATTTCCTTGCACAAAGGCCTTATTTCCACCATTTAGGCAAAGGACCAGACATTCATAAGTAAGTTACTACGCTAGTCTTTATTGCAAGTCTCCACTCTCTTACATTGGTTTTCAATTTTTGCCAGAGCTTGCCTCCTCACGTGCCATCGCTGCTCTACGCTGCCCCGGAATGTCCTTTGTTCCTCCTCCTTCTTGGCTACTAGTCCAAATGACCTAAGTTCGTCAAAATATGAAATCCTCCCCTTCTTAGAGAAAAGCAACTCCTCTCCAACATGGTATCTTCCCCTTTCTTGAAGAACAAGCATTGGCATAGCCAATAGGTCTCGCTTTTTTATGACCTTATAAGTATTTAGTTATGCAGCACAATATCCTTGGTGCAACAATATCAACTGTTGCATGGCTAAACACTTATAAGGTCCCAAACGCGAGACCTATTGGCTATGCCATGTGACCCATCAAACAAAACCATAATTTGCCATGGTCAACGTTAGACTGTTTTGTCAATGCCCAAACAGAGATTAAAATCAGAAGTTACCTGATGAATGTAAATATTAAATGAGGATGGTAAGTAGGTAATCCTTAGGAAAATCTTTAAATATTCATGATGGAAGGAAAGACAAGTGTTGCATGGCTAAACACTTATATGGTCCCAAAGGCGAGACCTATTGGCTATGCCAATGCTTGTTGTAGTTGGATCGATGGCAGTTACAGCAGCACTAGTGTTAATAGTTATACCAGTACTAGTAGCAGTATCACTAGTCATAGTAATAAGGATACACTTATCAGAAGTGATGCGACCACTATAGTACTAGTGATACTAATAACAGCAGTATGATTAGCTGTTGGGGTAAAAGTTGTCTTACTTCTACCGATGATTCTTTGAACATGTTGTTGGTCATCTGTACTTTACATTTCGCAGAGTTTGAAAACAGTTGTGGAAATGCTAGTTTTGCCAGTTCTATTCCCTTCGCCTCCAAAAGAGGGAGCACTTAATCAATGTTACAGTCTGTAATATAAAAGCTGGTATCGTGTGTTTGGATTCCCTGGTATTAAAGCATATGTTGCTAGCCGCGTAGGCAAGGGCCAGGAGAGGATGTAACATTTATGTCTGTGCTAGGGCTGGTCTGGGAGACACAAGATGTAGTCACATTCACTTTCACAACAGACGCGGCCCCAGACTCCTCAAAGAGATCTAGTGAAAGTTTCAGCCCCCTATGGGCGTCATGTAGGTGCAATAAAAGGCCTTCTGCACACAATGGCATAGTGTGCAGAAGGCCTTCCGGGAAGAGACGTGTAGCTATGGAAGCTTAACGAGCAGAGGATAGAGGGAGAGAAGATCGACATTACAACAGGTATTTTTAAGAGTGTAGTGGCCGGCCGATTGACACTTTTGGTATACGAACGATGCACGCGTGTTTAGAGCAGTTATAATGGGACTGATGTCAGTGACTTTATGCACCGGTTAAATGGATTTGTCACATTTTGTATATAGCGTTTTATGATTATGCACTTGAAGACGTTTTTTACTGGAGCACGCAGTTTAACAAAGTAGCATTGACACAGGGTGTTTACCGAGCTATTACTGAATGAAATTCCTCGTATGAGACATGAGGTTCTGTTCACTTTGCAGTACTCACATCTTTTTCTTTAGTTTTAGACACAACACGCATAGAATTGGTGGTTTGAACATTGTATTAAAGCAATGTACATATGTGTTCCTGGATTAGTAAATCACATTATACATTTTTTGTAGGACCGATCCCCCTGACTAAGGGCTGCCGCCCGAAATGCATTGGGGCACCTGTGTAATGAGATAATTTACCTCACTATTGGTATGCATATGAGAAGAATCGTATGAACCAAATTTTGAAAAATGGAGTATGAAATTAAGATACAAAGACAAAATAAAGGAATATAATAATCATATAACATGGATTATCGTTTTTGGATGAAGATTTGAAAGCGGCAATCATGCCGCTATGAGTGCTCATTGAGTTCGCTTACTCCTCGTTTGGAGGGCGCCATTTTTTCAATAGTGTGCACAGTACCTGGCATAAGAGTGCCCCTGAGCTCACCATAAGATCTTTACAAACTCATCATGGCCTGGGTCAAAATCAGCGTGAAATATGAGCGCAATCAATAACTCTGAAATAATTCAAATTTAAAAAAATCACTTATTCCTTGGAACTTCTGGCATAAATGAAAGGTCACTTCTGAAGGTAAGTGAACCGCCTGAGTACTAGTACCGGGACGAATAGTAGTGTGGGGAGTAGTAGAAGAAGTTCCGGGGAAGAGGCGGGATCGAGAGGAGGTTTTACACTCAGTGTGGGTTCCGTCGTCAGGTGTTTGGGGGTCCTTTGTTTGAACGTGAAACAAAACTGCTCAAGTTAGCATGTACATTGAAGAAAAAAGCGGGGCGGGAAGAAGGTGAACACGAACAGGAAAGATCAGGCAAACAAGCATTGCTTAAAAGCGGATGCCCATTCTCAGCGAGTGTGCTCAGACAGAGTGCCGCGCGGCCGTGAAAGTGACGCGGCCACCCGTAAAAGTGAAACTGATCGCGATCAAGTGAACATGAACAAAGGGGGGCGGGAAGAAGGGGAACACGAACAGGAAAGATCAAAGAGCAAGGGGGTGGAGGAGAATGAAAAGGAAAATGAAGCCGACGAGGAGGGTGTGGGAGAAGGTAGGGGAGGGGATTCACGCGCTGTAAGGCTTAATGAGCCATTACAGAAAGCCAGATGGCAGCTGTGCACGTGATCGTGAACGCAAGCTTGAGGCCAGCAAAAGCCTCTGGCAGCACTTTGAAAAGCCACCTACTAAATGTCTCGCAGGCCAGCGCATGCGCTGGCTCAGGCGAGACCTAAAAAATCAGAGAGATGAAAGAAGCCTAACCTGAGAAACAACTTTTTACAATGGAGGGTTTTCTGAGAGCATGTGTGGAGAGGGAGTGGGGGTAGAAGGTAAATAAGCCTCCCAGCATGTCTGAACTGGTCCAGATTCAATCAAGACTTATTTCAGCAAAAAAGGCTGGGGTTTTCCAACTCCAATGATTAAGCTCCACTTCACATTTTCTAATCACCGGTCCCAAAGACACAGCCATCTTACTAAATAAGTGCCCTTCCCAACTTTTGAAAAGCCCAATGTGACAGAACGGATGGGATTACCAGCTGCGATGGCAAGATTACCACAAAAATGAACTAGCAGAATGCAATTCTCTCATCCTTCCAGGTTCCCCACTAAGGGTTACCTTGTCGTTATCATACATGTCAGAAGACTAATGACCAACACGAAAGACTTCCAAACGTGAATGCCTTTAACAAAAAGTCTACTTAAGTGAAATCTAACTTCTAATGATGCACCTCGCAAAACAGGCTAACTCTACCCTTCCCTAGGCAAACCAACCCCGCCGAGATTCTTGGCCCGACACCAGGGCATCCAGAACGAGGCCATTCAAATCTAATTTTTAGGTGAGCTTCAAAATAGTTGATCGTCTAGAAAGCTAAACAAATTAATTGCACGCTCCTGTTGCTTGACATGTTTTCAGTTAGGAGAAAGGAGGGCATGCAAAAAATGTAAAGCATTGGGTCTTGGTAAGAATCACGACCAAAACGATTCTTCGGAAGGAATGTGTATGAAGTGAGAACCGACTACTTCAGAGTTTATCCTAGAACTTTGACTGTCAGGAAAGAAAAATGAAATGTGTGATGGAGTGTAGACTTTTTTTTAACGTTTCCCATGAAATCATGAAAACTATTTTCAACAATAAAATGTGATTATGCAAAACTAATGTTAAAGTATACGAAATCGATTTTTATGTAATAAAAGGCCAGGGAGGTGTGCAGCAGAGAAGGGGATTATGTAGCCAGGAGGCTAAAAGGCCCCTGGTGCTTATGGCTACTCCCTCTTGCCCCTTGGAAGACCACAGAATATCAATGGACTGCGATTACCTCCGTGGGAGTCGTTTTTTCATCATAGCTCACTTTGTTACTGTCGCTTTATGTGTTTTGACGTGGATGGATCCTGGGAGTTATGAACTTAGTTCATAAGAACTGCGACTCCATGGTTATTACATAGGTTCATCTCTATGGTATTAAAAAGGGTGGTAGGGCCAGTATTACTATACTATTAACTAGTGGATTTGGAATCTTTACATCTCACAATTTCTCCAAAGTAAGCCTTGTATACGAGGTTGGTAATTTTGGACACAGACAAGTGACCTTTATCTCTCAGTTGTCACTAACCCTAAAGGAACGTATGGAGCAAAAAGAGGAGCAGCTCGTCTAGAGATTGTTACTCAAAACCATCATAATTAGTATTTGGTGTTTAAGTTTAGCGATGTCACAGTAAAGTTACATTTTATTTGCAGGAAAGTGGGAAGCATGGGTTAGGCAATCAATTGAGCGCAATTCTATTAAAAGACAATGCTGACCTTTTAACATGCAATATTTGACATGGATCCTGGTCTTATGTGATTATTTCATGAGGTTTGCCTTTAGTCTAAGTTTGGGCTATAACACACCACATATATACACTTTGGCTTAATAAATAGGATATGTTTTCCAAAAAAACTGAGATGCATCACCTGGTCCAGTCAATGCATAACATATTAATTATTCTTTATCAGTGAGCGCCTGTCTACTTTTAACTACCAATATTCCTCACTTCAAACTTCTTGCTTTGTCAGTCCTCAACAGCCCCCACCTCTCAATCGGCACCAACCCCACACATCGCCACCTAACACACTGCACCCACACTTATCACCAACCACTTGCTATCAGTCCAATCGCCATCACTTAAGTAGACTTCCAAGCATATTTGTCAGTGCCAACTTCCGTTATCTTATGCCAATGTTCTTCACTTTTACCATCTATTACTAAGAAACTTACCCATCTGAAACTCGCTGCAATTGCCCTTTAAGCCTAACCCAACAAACACTCACACATACCATATTCCAGCAAGGTTGCATGCACATTTGTGACCTCAAGGCTGCAAGGTCCCCTGCACCCACAGGTCAAGACTACCAGGGCACCTGCACCCACAAGACCGCCAAGGCCCCTTTTACCCACAAGTCACGGTTGCAAGGACCCCTTTACCCACAAGTCACGGCTGCCTGGGCCGCTGCACCCACAAGTCACGACTGCCTGAGCCCTGGATCCAAAAGTTACGACTGAAGGGGACCCTGTACCCACAAGTTAAGATCGCAAGGGCCCCTTCACCTACAAGTCACAGACTGCCTGGGCCCCTGCACCCACAAATCATAACTGACAGGTTCTCGGTACCCCGCCTGCCAGGTCAGCAGCACCCTGCGCCCAGGCCACCTCCACCACTCCCTCGTGTCACTCACTGCCGGGGGAGCTGCAGGGCGGGCGCCCCCCGCCTCTGGAAGGCACCGTCCACGAACACGCCGTTCTTGCCGAGGCAGCGCAGGTAGAAGTGCAGCTCCTGAAAGAAGAGCTGCAGGTGGCGGCGAGAGATGAAGCTCGAGTGGCCCATGTTCACGTCCACCGAGCCCTGCGAGAGTTGCGGCCTACAGTGACGGCCGGCTGCCGCATGAGATACTCCAGGCCGCGACCCTCCAGGCGGGCCAGGGCCGGGCCCTCGCACACCCCGCCGCCGCCCGAGCTGCGCAGCGGGCTGCAGGGGGCTGAGCGCAAAGCCAGCAGGGCCCGGGCTCCAGTGTCCTCCCGGCCTCGGCCATGCTCGGTGCTGGGGAAGCGGCGGCGCTGCTGTTGCTGGCGGGTCCCCTGGGCGGGCGGAGCCGGGAAGGGGAGGCAGCGGCCCAGCCGCGTCACAGACAGGAGGAGGCCGGACCCCGGCGCTGCTCGTCCGGAGGAGGCAGCAGAAAGAAGGCCTGGATCCTGCCACGGGGATCGGGAGCCGCCGCCGCACACCCAAACAGAAACAGCACATGCATGGGAGACGACTGGGCACAGACCAGGCACCAAGTCACGCGCGATGTTGTAACAAGAGAGGCGCGGGGGCGAGCGAGCGCGGCAGCCTGCTCAGCTGACCAGACGCTCGTGCGTCATGGCCTTTTGCCGGCATGTGTTTCCAATTATCGCGCCCGCGTCTGGGCACGATAATGGGAAACATATGTCTGCGTCGCGCGTAACCGCCCGAAAAAGGCCACGACGCACAAGCGTCTGGTCAGCTTTTCAAACCCCCTTACATAAAGTCTTCGCCTAGCAGCGCTTGCGCGCTACTCGAGGCTCGACCTAAAAAGGAACATTTCCTTCCCCACCTAAGAAGAAAACCCTTCGTTGTTTGCCCATGCATTGAGTATTTGTAGGAAAGTGCCCCTTTTTAGGTCTCGCCTAGGCAGCGCGCATGCGCCGCCTAGGAGGGCCTTTAGCCATCGGTCTTCACTTTTGAAGCACTGCACTCGTGCTTGTGGCGGCATCCACCTTGCGGGAGCGAGCAGCGGCGCGGCCACGTTAATTACAAACATATGGCCGCTGCTCGCTCCCGCAAGGTGGATGCCGCCACAAGCACGAGTGCAGTGCTTCAAAAGTGAAGACCGCCGATAGCGATGCTGCTTGCGTGTAGCATCACTTGTTTTTCTCTTACCAGCATCTGCTGCCGGTCTGGGTCGAATAACCGTGCCTCTCTCCTGATAACCTCTCTGCAACTTTCTTTCCAGTTTTACCCCACTCCGCAGTCTCTCTTCTGTCCCTTCTCTAAACTCTCTGCAACTTTCTTGCCAGTAAGCCTTCTCTCCATGTCCCTCTTCGCTCATCCTCTGCATACTTGACCTCGCTCACCTCTCGGTCTCTCCTATCTCTCAGTCCTTAGTAAGCCAACCTCTCCCCTCAAAATCTCCTGCGGTCTGTGCTTTTTAGTACATCTCTAACCTGTTGCCATCTTCTACCAGCCCCCTTCACAGCCTTTCTCTTCTCTCAAATCTCAAACCCGCTAGTCAGGTTGTCTCCCTCTCTCCCGCCTCTCTTACCTCAGATGCCCCTTGCCTTTCGTGAGCCTGTCTCTCTCCTATAGGCACCTCCTGCCAGCTTCTCCCTACTCGGCTGGTACTCTTCTGCCTGTCTCTCTCCTGCCGCCCACTACTCAGTATGTCCATCTCGCCTCACCCTCTCTCTTGATGGTCTCCATCTTGGCCACTCCCTCCCCTAAGGCCTCTGTTGTGGGTGTCTTACGTTCCACTCCCTGTTCCTTCATTGATCAGTCTCCTTCTCCCACCCGTGTCTCGTGTCCCTTTTCGAACTCTTTCCATCCACTACATCTTTCTCTTTTCTCAGTCTCTTTCCCAGCTCGTGTCTCACTCTTTTCGGTATTTGCTTCCCCTCTTCTCTTTTGTGTCCCTCGCGCTCTCTTTTATCCGGCTTCCTGCGCCAGTCTCTCCTCCGAACCTTTCTTTGTGGCTGTCCGTTGCCATGGAAGCCCGGTGCGGCCACCGTACAAAAGAGGCGGGGAGTGTCAAAGCTTCCAGCCCGGGCCCTCTTTGCTACACCGGTCCATGGTCCCCAGAGGATTCCATTCCCTGCGCGCACAAGCTGCTTGGGATAATACCCGTCTATCCACAAAAGGGCAGGGATTTATGGTGTGTTTAAATCTATCATGTATTTTCCGCCCTCACCACACAGACACATTGTGTTATGATTTGCAGAGGGGATTAGGGCTACATCACTTATACAATGTGTTATATTTGTAGTATGTCCCGTATGAAGATACTTCGTATTTACATAAACCATATCCAAGCGCTTATTTGCGCATGGCGCACTTTTCTGCTGCGTGGTGAAATACGAGTCCAGTATGGATGAATGGTTTATTAAAGTTTATTAAAGTGTAGCGCATCTCTGGACTCTTTGAGCGTTCGTCTTTTATGAGACAAACAGGATAAAGGTATTTGCTCAGGGTCACACACGTTGGTTCAGTGGGTAAGCTGGTGTTGAAATTAAGAGTGAGGTCTGTTTTCTTGGACATCTCTCTGTGTGGACTGTAAGGGTGTGTGTCGTGAACAATCCAGTAATATGCAGCATTTTTTGTGCAGTGCTGGCTGCGGGGATAGTCCACTTCTAAGCACTCTATTCATTGTTAGCCCGGGCTGGTTCTCATTTGGAAAACTCGCTTTGCAGTTCACAATAAGAGCCAGTTCCTCCATTGGTAGATTTGCATTTCCTAAAAATAAAATGTCAGGTTTAGATTGTGCACACATCGGTTTTAACCACAGGAGGCGCAGGGGGAGGGAATACACGTTCTGAAAGAAACAGTAATGCGTCTCTTGGGACACTGCTCTACAACATAGCTTAAACATATTGGCAAAGCCAATAGGTCTGGCAAAACACTTATAAGGTCCCAAAGGCGAGACCTATTGGCTATGCCAATGCTTGTTTCTTTTAATCCTGGAACTTGTAACCCGGTTTCGTAAAAGAATAATCAAGACTACACAAGTCCCAAAATTCAGAGAAAAAAACTGGACTGGAGCACACATAACGCATGGACCTGGGAAACTTGGCAGGGTTGGCCATCACAAAGGTTGACTGGTGATCTTCCAGTTTTCCACTTTTCTCCTCACATCTTTCTGAAATCCTCCATCTCAATATTTGACATGTTATACATACCGAATAAAGTCTCTCTTGAACTGAACTTGACATGTCATTTCCTTCCACTTCACTGCTATTTTTTCGCATTCAGTTCGTTGGTTTGCCCTCTTTTCCATTCACACACCTCTCTCTTCATCTGTAAATACATTTTCCTTTCCTTAGTTTGCTGCTGTCAGTATTTCAACAGCTGTGTACCACTTTCACCTAAAATTGTAATTACTGTTAGAAAATGTGTGACTATGCGCTCTGCAGCGAGGTTACCCATTAGATGAATGTGTAGTCGAAACAACTTTGACCCATCAACAGACACTGTGATAAACTTTCACTGACTTTAGCCTCAACTCCAGAGCTCTCAATCCTTCCCCGTCATGCACACCTGAACATACCCAGTAACCTAGAGACGACTGTTCACAGTATGAACTATACAACAATCATGTGCTGCATGAAAAAAAATACAGAAGCACACCATTTGGAAAAAGCATCTGTTCTTAGGGAATGCAAATGAAGTAAAATGTGTAATGTACACAGGGACAGCAGCATCACGGGCATGGAGGACGTTAAGGGAAAGCTTTGCCATCGTTTCGCGTACTCTGTAGATAGGCCAATATGAGCATGTGGTCTGAAAACATTTATGAGCCTCCAACAGGCACTGTGAGAAGCTCTCACTGTCTTAATATTCCACTGCAGACCTCTCATCCGTGCTTAGTCATACACACCCACCAATACCCTGGTACGCAGCGAAGACTTAGTTAACATAACCTGTATTTGTAGAGCGCAAGTTCACCAGTGGGCATCTTGGCACTGAATAAAATGTGTTTATTGTTACCCAACAGTACTCGTTTTATCAACCTCAGAAGGTTGAAAGGCTGAGTGGACCCGCCGAAATTTGAACCTGTGACCATGAGGTCAAACACAGGCCCCTACGGTGAACTGTAGTGTTCTAAATCATATGTTATTCTTTTGTATGATGTAATGTTGTTTGCTATATCATGTAATATCCTATCTTTCTTTCGCTCATATTCTGTAATTGAGTTCTATTCTAGAACCTTTCTTTAGTTGCCAGGAGACTGGTCAGTTTTCCTGAGCTTTCTCCTGAGCAACTGGTCTGATAGCCGTGGGTCCATTAGTTTGGATTTATCTCTGGATGAAAGTAATTGTTGGAATATTCATTGTGCTGCTGCCTCGTTTATTAGCTGCTTGATACTACATCTGGTACTAGGAGTAGGGTTAGCTACTCACCGTCCGGTTTATCGTTTTCTGGACCCACCGGCTGAAACCATCTCACCACTTTAATAAGAAAACTCTTCGTCTTTGGAAAGGAATTTTTGCACCTTTTACGCTTATTCTAAGATGCATGACTTTACTTTGTTTTCCTTGTTTACTTCATGGGAAAGAAAACGTACCGTTAGCCCCGCGCGCCTAACAGAGCTCAGGAGCGCTGCTGTATTGCTGTCGCATGCCCTTGCGCAGCTCGAGACTACAGTTCCATACTACTGCCATCATCTCCGTGCGCTCTTCAGAGTTCGAGTTTGTCTCTATGCAAGCCCTGTGAAGCTCGAGATTGCGGCCTCTGTCTACGCACGCCCTGCAGTATTGAGGATGGTGTTGCCTTCGGCTACATGCTTCCCACAGTTCCCCGGTAGCTGTGACAGCCTCTTGTGCACCTCGCACTGTTTCCTTCCGCCTTTCACATTCCTGAAATAACTTCTGAACTAAACAACCACTAAATAATCAATTAATGTATTTTGATGGATCTTGCCTATCATAACTTCATGACATATTATTTACACATTTACAGAATAAAAGCACACACCAGTAACATTAGGGTGACCAAACGTCCTGGATTTCCCAGGACAGTCACGGTTTTAAGTGGGGTGTCCCGACACTTTTCTTAATTTTAGGTAAATGTCAAGGTTTTTGGGACAAAGGTCATTTTGCAAAGCAGATATACACTTCATTCTCAGGCACCTCTGAAGACTGAAATGTTTAAAGTAGTTTTTCTGCTTCTGTCAGGCAACACAGGAGGGGGACGGCTTCCTGCTCCCAGCAGAGACAGAGTGAGGAGGAGGGCATGGGGAGCGCTCGGGGTGGAGGGGTCCTGCCATAGAGATATATATACACATACACACACAGTTATAAGCCTAGCGCGCAAGAGTTTGTGTGTATATATATATATCTATATAGATATATATCTATATATACACATACACACACATATATATATATACACACACACACACACACACAAGCCTAGTGTGTGTGTATATATGTATGTATCTACACATATTTACAGGGCGATGCAACACAAAAAATGGGACAGGTGATATATATATATATCTTTCTTTAATCGGGTGCAAGCGCATCCATAAAAGATACAGTCATACATTCATACGATAAAAGGAAAATACACCACATAATATGTTAAAAAAAAGCATTTCATGCAGCTGAAACATAAAATTTTAAAAGAATGCAAATTGACAAAACTCTGGGGGACAAGGCTGTACCCTTGTGCTAAAAAAACTTTACCAATGCAGGCCGCACAAATTCAGTCAATTCTGGAGAGCCTAGATCTGTAAGCGGGCCGCAAAAAACTTATCACTGCACAGAGTGTAAAAGGGTTGGGTAACAGCTGTAAGTGTAAGAGTGCCACTTTAGCCTGCCTAAACTTCAGACTTTTTAACAGGGGCCGGAGAAAGCGTTTTCTGGGCAATGAACTTTTTTTACACAATAGTACAAAATGTAACGTGTCCTGAGGAGATCGAAGATTGCAGCCACAGGGACCTCTTTGGTCTGAGGGGGAAAAAAAACAGCCGGAAATGATGAAGCTGGTTGAATCTGAATTGTGTGATTAACAATCTATCATGACGGAGACGCGCAAGCTCGCATTCCAAGATGGCCGCCTCCCGGTGAGCTCCTGCTCGTTTTCGCCCGTTTTTTTTATTAAAAACGACGAATTTTTGTCAGAATTGTGCCCATTATGAGGTCGCTGTATCCATGAAGTACCTGTGCTGTGAAGTGTTTCCAGCGTTTTTGGTCAGCGGAAGTGGTATTTTCCTCCTTCAGGCTCCTGCACCCAGCTCTGCATCGAGGTATTGCCAGGCTTGTCTGTCAGGGGGCGGAGAAAGTGCTCAAGAGAGGGCCTGGCTTGGGCCTAGCCACTCCCACAGTCTATTTTAGCTGCTGCACCAGTCATTTTCAGGCTTTTTTTCTCAAACAATACTCTGCCTTCTCCTTAACTTTATATAACTCTACAAATTTAATTCTTTTTACGAGAAAATGGAAAATAAAAATACTCATTCTCTTCATAATAAAAGGAGACAGCAAGTTTCACCACCTCCAGTTAAATCTAAAGTGGTAGAGTCAACTGAACCTTCTTTAGCTTTAATTCTTGATGAAATTCAGGCACTTCGTGCTAATACAGATACAATTGCGTCAGAGATTAAAAACGTGCGCAAAGACATGGCTAGTTTATCAATGAAAATCTCTGATAATTCAATTAAAATACAAGATAATAAAGTTAAAATAGAAGCTTTTACCCCACTTGTGGCGAAAATATCACCTATGTCTACACTGCTTTTAGATATGGAAAATCGTAACAGACAATATAACCTACGCATTTTCAATTTACTGGAAGATGTTGAAGGTTCTAATTGCAGATTGTATTTGGAAAATCTGATTCCTGGCCTCCTAAACATCAAATTTCCAGAAACATTTGAAATTGATAAGGCACACAGGATTCCTTCTCATCGCAACCCTCATCACACAAAGCCTCGACAAATGATCTTTAAAGTTCTCCGTCACCACCATTTGGTCTTGATCAGAAAAGCAGCACGAGAAATTCCTTCATTGATGGTCAATGGAAATAAAATATTTATCCATCAAGACTTTGCTAAGGAGACTGTTTCAATTCGCAAGGAATTCACTGCTCTTCGTCCTCAACTAAGAAGTCTTGGTTTCAAATATGGACTTTTTGATCCATCAACAATGCTTATTTGGAAAGATAATTTCTCTAAATCCTTCCATCGTCCTGAAGAACTAAGACTGTTTCTGGATCAACATTCACAGCACTCAATGGATACTCATGACTCTGCTACTTGAATATATTGCTATTACGTATATTCTGAAAAATTGATGGTTTATTTTCTCATAGGGCTCCAACGGTTCAGGTCATGCTTGTAAAGCGTGTGCGTTTCATTCCTGGTATTAATGTTTCTTGTTTGTCGTTTTTCCATGTTTTGTTTGTTTTCTTTTTTACCTATTCTCTCCTTTTCACTTGTTTCTGGAGCTACTATTTTTCATTCTCTTTCTTTTCTTATTTCTCCTCTTCTTGATCTTCTTCTTTCTCTTTATTCTTATGGCTAATTTTCATAATATCAAGATAGTCTCTTTAAATGTTAAGGCGTTACGTCATCCAGTTAAGCGTACAAAAGTTTTAGATTGTTTAGGTAGTTGTAAAGCAGATATTTGTTTTATTCAAGAAATCATATTGATGACAAAATCTTAGATTATATGAAAAAAAAGTGGGTGGACAGTATTGTCTCTTCTCCTGCATATGGCAAAAAAAATGGTGTTGCTATCTTTTTTGCAAAAAGGCTACATTGCCAAATTTTGAGTAAGTTTTATGATACTGATGGCAGATATGTTATAGCTAAAATTAAAATTCATGATTCAGTTGTGTTCTTACTAAATGTGTATGGTCCAACTGCTGATGATCCTATTTTTTGGTCCACTCTAGCAACAGAAGTTCTTAAACTGGGTACAGTTCTGTTGTAACGACAACATGACACGGAGACAAGAAGCAGGTTCCAAAGGTTTATTCACCAAGGCAAACACAGAATCAGCGCACCGCCTCCTTCAGCTAGCAGCCGCTCAACTGACAGGTTGCGAGCGCCCACAACAGAATCGAACCTTCGCATACCAACATTCCACCGTGGCGCGAGGAGCGGAGCCACAGTGTAAACAAGATCATAACATAACCCCCTTTCCTCTACACGCAGGTAGAGCAGATGAATGGACTGTAAAAGGAAGGAGGATGGGAGGGCGAGGGAAAGGCCAGGATGGGGAGAGACAGGGAAGCAAGACGGAGGGCGGTGAGTCATCCCACCATGAAATCATGCAAATGTTGAGGAAGTCTCCTGACCCGCAAGGGTCTCTGACACGGTAGAGTGCCATGAGGACCATGAGACTCCTGGTTTTCAGTATTTGACCTTTGGCTAGTGCTCAAGTTGTCGCCACCGGGGCCTGGCGCTCTCGTCTCAGCACCGGAGCGAGCACTGTTGAGTAATTGATGATCATGAGCCAACATGTAGCCTGAACATGAATTCTTTCTGACAAAGGCTTTGGGAGATTGGTCTCGTGAGCAATACTTAGCTACTCTTCGTAAGTTCCATTCTTCTCCATTTGCCAGCACAACATAAAAGGGATGCACCTCCTGAACTTTGAAAGGACCACGAAACTTGCATAGACCTTTGACCCAACGACCGGATCTGACTTTGACCCAGTCACCCACTTGAATGTTAGTCGAGGTCTTCTCCTGGGTGTGTCCTTGAAAGGATGCGTGCATGGAGGTACTCTTGCCACTACTACTCACATTCTTCCCTTCTACCAATTCTCTGACCCATGGAGGCACTAATTTAGAAGATGGTTTTCTGCCTCGCATGGCAATGAAGGGAACTACCCCAGTAGTAGAATTCTCAGTTGTGCGGTAGGCCCATACTAATTCGTTTAAAGTTTCATCAATGTCAAGATTATTAGTGAGAGCCAAACTTATAGCTCCTTTAATCATACGGTTGGCCCTTTCTACGATCCCATTGGATTGAGGGTTGTACAAAGTGGTGAGTGAGTGTTTAATACCACACTCACGAAGAAACTCCCTCATTTCATTAGAAGTCAATTGGGTGCCATTGTCCGTAATAAGGACAGTGGGAAAACCTTCCTCTTTGAAAATGGTGCGTAGCACTCTAATGGTAACTCTAGTGGTTATTTCAGGGAGAAGGTACACAATAAGCCATCTGGAGTGCACATCCATTATGACCATGCCAAATCTCTTACTGGGGTGAACGCCTGGCATAGGTCCGATAAAATCAAGGCAAATGCTGTGCCAAACCACCCCAGGATCATGGATAAAACTCGTGACAAATTGGGGTCCCACCTTAAGTCTTTTCTCACTCTCACAACATTCACTGCATCTCTCTACCCAATCAACCACTTCGCTATCCATACCTGGCCACCAGAATTAATTCCTCAAGCGTTTTTTTGTAATGGTCTGGCCGTGATCTTGTTTACACCGTGGCTCCGCTCCTCGCGCCACGGTGGAATGTTGGTATGTGAAGGTTCGATTCTGTTGTGGGCGCTCGCAACCTGTCAGTTGAGCGGCTGCTGGCTGAAGGAGGCGGTGCGCTGATTCTGTGTTTGCCTTGGTGAATAAACCTTTGGAACCTGCTTCTTGTCTCCGTGTCATGTTGTCGTTACAACATGTTCTTGGCGACGAGGGTTCTTCAGTCAGCGGGCAACACAGTATACAGCGGAGAATCCACGTGTGCAGTTTATAAGAGGAAGTAACGGTGAAGAGTACTTGAAGGAAGTCGAATTTCCAGTGAGGCGAATTAACATCTGGAGTGACAGCCTGCGTGTCGCTAGCCCAGCGCTACCAAAAGAAGTGTTTCTACACTGCATCTGTGAGTAAAGGAGCGTATGGTCATCAGGGAGATTTGGACAGTCAGGGGAGAGAAAACGCATACAGTGAAGCTTAGCAAGTAATTTTACCAGCGCATGTAAGGATAGAAAAGAATTTACCTCACAGAGTCGTGATCGCTGAGGTAGACTGCGCGCAGCAGCGAGAAATCATTTGTGGGAGAGTGGTGTGACAAGCAGAGTCACGGACCAGCGAGAAGCGATTAGAGCGTCAGCTGTGTGGAACTGACGTGCGTGACAGGAGGCCCCACTGTATTTTGAGCCTGTATGCCGGTAGCGAGGCAGGTCGCATGAACTGGCGTTTCTGTCCTGCTGTGAGCATGGGGAGAGGAGCGACATTGCTGCCCGGCGGGAGATAACGCATGTGATGGCTGTGTGGAACTGAAGCGCGTAAGCAAAATTCCTGTCAGAACCATAACCTTCTCTGTGGTGAGCGTTAAGAAAGGAGCGACGCCGCTGCCCAGTAAGAGGTGACGCGTGTGCCAGCTGACTGGAACTGACGCGCGCAGTAAATAAAAAAAATATATATATATATTTCTGTCAGAATCACGGTCTTGCCGGCAACGTTAGTAGAGCACTACATTAATCAGTGGAGAACACTGCCATCTAGTGGGCATAGATTGTAAACGCACGTTTCTTCACTGAACTGCTCAGACTGTTTATATTAAAACCAGCTGTGTGTACAAAGCGTGAGTGCAGTGAGCTGTTACCGGTCCAAAGCAGAGAATTCTCTAGATAGTTCTCGTTCATTGTCTGGATGCAATCCTTATAATTGGCAAGAAACACTTCATTATTCGGAGGAGAAAGCAAATATACACATCATTATTTCCATAACCCACTTACCATTGTACCATCTTTAGGTGATTCATTATGGATGTCACAGCCCTTGATGTTTCAGCGGTATCTACTCCTCCTCACTTCCTTAGCCAACCAGGGAGTCCCAGCATAGAATGGGATGAGTGGATTGAAATGTTCGACAATTATTTGGAAGCTTTGGATGCGCAAGATTACAGTAGCAACAGGAAAAGAGCAATCTTGCTCACCAATTTAGGAAAAGAAGGACAACATATTTTCAAGTACTTACCTGTTGCCAACAACGAACGGGGTCAACCCATTGAGGATGTTTATGAAGAAGCACGCAAAAGGTTGGAAGCCAGATTTGCTAAAGAGACAAATATAGTGATGAGGAGATACAAATTTTATACTCAGCCCCAGAGAGTAGGGGAGTCCATTGATGACTTTGTTACTAGACTTCGTGAGCTTTCAATAAAATGTAAATTTGGTGCAATGACTGAGGAAATGATTCGGGACCAACTCATTGTTCAATGTAGGAGCAGAAAGACACAGGAACGCTTATGGGCTGCCAAAGATCCCTCTCTTAAGGATGCAATTGACATTGCTAAAATAGTTGAAGAGTCGGAATTTTGAATGAAAGAAATGGATCGTAGAGATTCAAAACTTAACATTACTAATGAGAGTGAAACTTCTGTTGCTGAGGGCTGTGAAGGGGAGGTAGCTGCCTCTACAAGATTTAAAGGTGGTAAGAGTACGTTGGGTGGTAGGTTGTATCCCAACAAGTTTGGCAGTAAGACATGTGGGAAGTGCGGTAGTACTTATCACATGTCAGACTCCAAACATTGCTGGGCCATTGGCAAAGAATGCAGAAAGTGCGGCCGTAAAGGCCATTTTGCCAGAATGTGTAGAGATGCAAACAAGGGAAAGGTAGCAATGTTGTCGGAAGAGACAAATGTTAATGAGTGTTCATACAGACCTGATAGAATTCTGTGTGTGGAACCTTCCCTACATGATGTTGTTGACAATGGGGAAATCCTTCTCACCGACCCTCACAACTTAGATGATAGGAGGAGACGCAGACCCAAAGCTGAGTTTGTCATTGCAAAGAGGAAAATTGATCTGATGGTTGATTCAGGGTCCTTATATACCATCATACCAAAAAGAATTTTCCAGCAGGAATGGCCCAACATGAACTTATTACCCAAAGACATCAACCCCGGTGGGTATCAAGGCGAGCAGATAGACATACTGGGTTACATACTGACAGATATCATTTTCAAAAACAGGTCCGTCAAAGGTAAAGTTTATATAGCTGAAACTGGGCCCCCTAATTTGGGTTGGTATCACCAATATGACCTCCATATCAGAATTGACCCACACGCTGTTGAACAAGTTATGGTGGTGGACGATCTTTCAGTAGAAGACATTTTGGAGGGAGGTAAAGGTGTTTCAGAGACCAGCTCGGTAATTTGGAGGGCTATGTTCACAAAATAAAACTCAAACATGGCGCAATCCCTGTCCAACACAAGCTGAGGAAAGTTCCCATCATGGTAAGAGGGGAGGTCAAGAAAATGTTAGACGAAATGTTATCTAGTGGAGTCATTGAGCCGGTTGAGTGCTCAGCTTGGGTTTCTCCCGTTGTAATTTCAGAGAAGGCTGATGGAAATTTGCGCTTCTGTGTTGATTTGAGGAGTTTGAACCAAAATATCATTCCCGACACCTTTCCCCTTCCAAACATAAATGAGCTGATGGTGTTGCTTAAAGGAGCCAAATACTTTTCAAAGCTTGACCTTCGTCATGCTTATCATCAGATACGCTTACATGACTCCTCAAAGCACTTGACAGCCTTTATCACCACGGAAGGCATATTTCAGTTTACCAGGATGCCCTTCGGGTTATGTTCGGCTGCAAGTGTTTTTCAGAGGATGGTCACAGAAATCTTCAAAGATCTGAAAAATATCATCTACTTCCAAGATGATATCCTGGTCTTTGGTGATAGTGTGAGCAGTCACAACATAGCTTTGAAAGATGCTCTTGCCAGGATATTGGAATCAGGTTTAACATTACGCAGAGAAAAGTGTTCCTTTCTTGCAACTGAGGTGGAGTACCTAGGACACTCCATCTCGTCTGATGGTGTCAAACCAAAGAGAGACTTACTGGCATCTATAAAATTGGCTCCCATTCCCATTAACAGAGACCAACTGCGTTCATTCATTGGATTAATTGAGTATTATTCCAAGTTTGTGAAAAACTTTGCAAGTAAAACTGAACCCCTTAAGGTACTCATGAGGAAAGGTGTCAACTTTTGTTGGGGAGCTGATCAGCAAAACTGTTTTGATAACATCAAGCTCGAAATATGTAATGCAGGCATTTTGGTCCCTTTTGATGTAAATGCAAAGACTGTTGTCACTGTGGATGCCAGTGATACTGGCATAGGTGCTGTATTATCGCAGAATGATGGCACTTCTGAAAAAACTGTGGCGTTCACTTCTCGCACTTTGACTTCCACTGAGCGACATTACTCTGTCATAGAGAAAGAAACCCTAGCAGCCACTTGGGGTGTTGAATATTTCAGGACGTATGTATGGGGGCGCAGATTTCTGCTGCGCACCGACCACAAACCATTGCTAAAAATACTGTCACCAGGTGGAACAGGGAAAGGGTCAGCCAGACTTCCTCGGTTAGCCTCCAGGCTACAGGAATATAATTTTAACATTGATTTCATTTCAGGCTGGCGCAATGTCCAAGCTGATTGTATGTCGCTTCTGCCCTTAGACTGGGAAGAAGTAGACAAAAGTGGCGTGTCTAAGAGTGAGAGAGAAGGAGCCATCTCCAGTATTGATGATGTGGTTCAGTGGAGTTGCGGTGTAGTCAGTAAAGAGGAATGGGCAGAGGCCATGTCTCAAGATGAGGTCCTTAAAGGAGTCCTCAACCTCATTTTGAAGGGCAGACGTAGGGAGAGCACTTTGCCTATTAGCGTTAGACCCTTCAATGCGGTCATTGACGAATTATCCACTGTCGCAGAACAAGTTATCATGCGCGGTGATGAGATAATTCCCCCATTAGGAATTCGCAAGAGACTTTTCAACTTAGCCCATGAAGGACACTTAGGCCAGACCGTTACAAAAAAACGCTTGAGGAATGAATTCTGGTGGCCAGGTATGGATAGCGAAGTGGTTGATTGGGTAGAGAGATGCAGTGAATGTTGTGAGAGTGAGAAAAGACTTAAGGTGGGACCCCAATTTGTCCCGAGTTCTATCCATGATCCTGGGGTGGTTTGGCACAGCATTTGCCTTGATTTTATCGGACCTATGCCAGGCGTTCACCCCAGTAAGAGATTTGGCATGGTCATAATGGATGTGCACTCCAGATGGCTTATTGTGTACCTTCTCCCTGAAATAACCACTAGAGTTACCATTAGAGTGCTACGCACCATTTTCAAAGAGGAAGGTTTTCCCACTGTCCTTATTACGGACAATGGCACCCAATTGACTTCTAATGAAATGAGGGAGTTTCTTCGTGAGTGTGGTATTAAACACTCACTCACCACTTTGTACAACCCTCAATCCAATGGTATCGTAGAAAGGGCCAACCGTATGATTAAAGGAGCTATAAGTTTGGCTCTCACTAATAATCTTGACATTGATGAAACTTTAAACGAATTAGTATGGGCCTACCGCACAACTGAGAATTCCACTACTGGGGTAGTTCCCTTCATTGCCATGCGAGGCAGAAAACCATCTTCTAAATTAGTGCCTCCATGGGTCAGAGAATTGGTAGAAGGGAAGAATGTGAGTAGTAGTGGCAAGAGTACCTCCATGCACGCATCCTTTCAAGGACACACCCAGGAGAAGACCTCGACTAACATTCAAGAGGGTGACTGGGTCAAAGTCAGATCCGGTCGTTGGGTCAAAGGTCTATGCAAGTTTCGTGGTCCTTTCAAAGTTCAGGAGGTGCATCCCTTTTATGTTGTGCTGGCAAATGGAGAAAAATGGAACTTACGAAGAGTAGCTAAGTATTGCTCACGAGACCAATCTCCCAAAGCCTTTGTCAGAAAGAATTCATGTTCAGGCTACATGTTGGCTCATGATCATCAATTACTCAACAGTGCTCGCTCCGGTGCTGAGACGAGAGCGCCAGGCCCCGGTGGCGACAACTTGAGCACTAGCCAAAGGTCAAATACTGAAAACCAGGAGTCTCATGGTCCTCATGGCACTCTACCGTGTCAGAGACCCTTGCGGGTCAGGAGACTTCCTCAACATTTGCATGATTTCATGGTGGGATGACTCACCGCCCTCCGTCTTGCTTCCCTGTCTCTCCCCGTCCTGGCCTTTCCCTCGCCCTCCCATCCTCCTTCCTTTTACAGTCCATTCATCTGCTCTACCTGCGTGTAGAGGAAAGGGGGGTATGTTATGATCTTGTTTACACCGTGGCTCCGCTCCTCGCGCCATGGTGGAATGTTGGTATGCGAAGGTTCGATTCTGTTGTGGGCGCTCGCAACCTGTCAGTTGAGCGGCTGCTGGCTGAAGGAGGCGGTGCGCTGATTCTGTGTTTGCCTTGGTGAATAAACCTTTGGAACCTGCTTCTTGTCTCCGTGTCATGTTGTCGTTACAACATGTTCTTCAAACACAGAATCAGCGCACCGCCTCCTTCAGCCAGCAGCCGCTCAACTGACAGGTT
Organism: Calotriton arnoldi; assembly: GCA_963921515.1. Taxonomy (NCBI): domain Eukaryota; kingdom Metazoa; phylum Chordata; class Amphibia; order Caudata; family Salamandridae; genus Calotriton; species Calotriton arnoldi. Next base: position 2,119,698 of record CAWUFW010000724.1, read on the forward strand.
GCGAGCGCCCACAACAGAATCGAACCTTCGCATACCAACATTCCACCGTGGCGCGAGGAGCGGAGCCACGGTGTAAACAAGATCATAATAAGTTCCTCTTATAGTTGGAGGAGATTTCAATATTATATCTGATCCTTTATTAGATAGATTATCTCTTACTAAATTTCAACCTCCTAAAGACTTTTTTGCTTTTAAATCATGTCTTCAAACTGCAAAACTAGTTGATATTTGGCAATTACACTTTCCTACAGAATTTTTTTTATTTTTTTTTTCTAACCCTCACAACTCTCAATCCAGGCTTGATTATCTTTTAATTTCCAGACAATTAATTAACTCTGTAGTCACTCCTATTATTGGGAATATTGATATATCGGATCATGCCTTAATTTCTTTTATTTTGAAATTGAATTCAAATTTTACTTCGCAATCCAGATGGAGAATGAATACTAGTATTATTCTTAATGAACAAAATAAGCCTAAACTTTTTTTTTTTTTTTTTGATTTTCAAAACCTTTATTAAGATGAAAAAAAAAAGAAGTTCTTCCACAGCCTGCTGTCTACATCCCCGCAGGGCCGACAGTGCGTTCTATGATAGGGTGAGATTTCTAAGTAAGGAGGGGGGGCACACAGCATGTCGCCTACAACCCCTTCGGGCCGGCCGCTTTAAGTAAGATGATGAACTAGGAGGAAACCGAGCCTCATTGGACACATATTGACAAACATCTACTAGTTAGAGAGGAGAGGCCTGTTTCTACAGTTATTTCAATCTTCATCTTTGGGGATGCGGTGTAATGAACGTCAGGGAGTAGCTGCGGAAGGGTAGAAGAGATCAGGGAGATATGTACCAACCAATGCGTTGTACGAAATCCCACAATAAGGGCAGGTTCTATTATTACCCCCTGCCCCGATGGCTCTAAGGAGGTGTAGTCCAATATCTACCTTTCGGGCTCGGGAGAAACGGTCAGTCGCCCACAATCCCTCTACCCCAGTCTCGTAGGTGAGGGCGTAGGAGTCATGCATGGTTGCTATATTGAGCTCAGATACAAATTTCTGTCTTGTTTGGTCTAGACCTGTCGTGGTTATCAAGCGCTTATGCGGCCCTCGAGGAGGTTTTGTGGGACGCTTTGTGACTGTTGGTAGTGAATTATCACGAGAAAGTCCTGATCAAGAAAAGGAAATCCAAAGTAGGAAGTGGGGTGCAGAGAAGGGAATAAAAGAGATAGATACAGCGAGGAGAGGTCTCAACTTGTCTTTTCCCCGGCCGAGGAATGGACTCGGGCCCATGGGCATCTAGGCAGATCAACCAGAGAGGAGGGGAGCGATGGTGCCCCTAGGCTATATCTGGTTGAGGTGTGGATAATGTCGGGAACCATGTGGCGCAGCACTACCTAGATTTAAATTGCAAAAACTTAGATATGAATTTAATTCAATCCTTAGCAGAAGAGCTGGCATTCAATTATCAAATTCTAAAGCTAAATTTAGTTTTAATGCTAACAGATCTGGAAGATTGTTAGCCAATTATTTACGCATTAAAAAAGATAAAACACAAATAAATTCAATTCATGGCTCTGATGGTAAAATTTCTTTATCCCAACATGATATTGTTAATGAATTTCTAGATTTTTATACCACTTTATATAATAAACCTGATTTTGATGATGCCTCTTTAGTTGATTCTTTTTTAGCTAAATGTGAATTACCCAAGATTTCCCAATCTGATAAAATTGAACTTGACTCGCCCATTACTCAAGATGAAATTTTATTAGCCATAAAATCTCTCCCAAAAAATAAATCCCCTGGACCCGATGGTATTCCCGCTGAGTTTTATAATGAATTTCAGATACAACTTATTCCTCATTTATTTCAACTTTTTACTTTTTTTGGTTCTGCGGGAACTACTACTGGTTCTTTTACTGAGGCTTTAATTATTGTCTTACCCAAGCCTAATAAAGACCCTACTCTTGTGTCAAATTATCGTCCGATCTCTTTAATAAACCAGGATTGTAAGTTGTATGCCAAAATACTTGCTACTAGATTATCCTCTGTGTTAGACTCTGTTATACATCCGGATCAATCTGGTTTTATGAAGAATAGATATTCTGCTAATAATACAAGAACTTTGCTACATGTTATTGAACAAGGATCTACTTTATCTCCACCATCAGGAATTCTCGCTTTAGATGCTGAGAAAGCTTTTGATAAAATTCACTGGCAATTTTTATTTCGTACTTTATTATCATTTAATTTTGGTGACATGTTTATTCGTATGATTTCTGCTTTATATTCTTCATCTATTGCTCGTTTATTAATGGCCAAATTTCAAATCAATTTTCTCTTTTCAGAGGTACAAGACAAGGTAGTCCCCTTTCCCCACTTTTGTTCATTCTCGGTATCAAACCCTTACTTACTTCCATTAGAAAATGTGACAAAATTGTGGGAATCAATATCAAAAATGTTATTATTAAAACGTTAGCTTATGCAGATGATGTACTTTTATTTATTAGTGATCCTCTATCCTCTTTACTCCCTAATGGAAATTATTTAGTTTTATTCCAATGTTTCTGGATATAAATTAAATACCAATAAAACGGAATTCTTTCCTTTAAATATTTATTGTACTCCTAATATGCTACCTTTGAATGAAATTATTTGGCAAAAGGATACATTTAAATACCTTGGTATTACGTTCTCTTCATCTATGAAATCAACAATATCTATAAATTGTGAATCCATTTTAAATTATATTAAAGATAAAACCTCCAAATGGTCTTCACTTCATCTTTCATGGTGGGGTAGATTGGACTCTATAAAAATGACTACTGCACCTAAAAAATGTTATACCCTTGCTATGATTCCTACTCAATTTCCTTTAAAGTTTTATAAAACTGTTGACAAGCTCCTCTCCAAATTTCTTTGGATTAACAAATCCGCTCGTATCAGTTATAAAAAATTGAAAATACCCAAATGTAATGGGGGTTTTGGATTACCTGACTTTTTCTTTATCACAAGGCTTTCATTTTAAAACAAAGCTCTTTTTGGTTTAACCACTCTTTTTGAGTAATCCTCCTAATTGGCTTCTTATCGAAAAACTTTGATAGAACCTTTTCCTCTACCCGCTTTGCTAACTATGTCTAATAAATCTCCATTTCTCCATCATTCTGTTATTTTAAAATCTACCAAACTAATTTTAAATGATTTAGATCTAATTTTTCTTTCACCCATATCCACTACTGAAGACATGTCATTATGGTATAATCCAATCATAAAACTCAATAGGAATGTTAGATTTTGGTATTCATGCATTAAAGCTGGCATTTTTTACCTTAAAGATGTTTATTGTAATAATGCTTTTATATCATTTGAAGATTTACACACAAAATTTCTTTTACCTCCTTCTGATTTTGTCAAATATGAATCTTTATGTAATTCTATTTTAGATTTATTTCCTCATAATATTCCTTCTAATGTTAAATCAGATTTATCAATATATATTCAAACTGTTGCTACTTTATCTCATGGCGTCTCTGTATTATATAAAAAATGTCTATTTCTCAAGGTTCCAACATTGATATAATCTCAACATTTTGGAATAATGTGCTTTCAACCTCTTTGTCTATTGATATATGGAAAGTTATTTGGCTTAATAGTATTTCTGGTTGGTTACCTGTTTCGCTCTATCAAACTAATTCATATATTTTATATAACTGTTTATGGACTCCACTACGTTTATTTCAAGCAAAACTCCTTCCGTCTTCAATTTGTTGGCACTGTAATTTACATACTGGTTCGTTACAACATATGCTTTATGATTGTCCTATGGTTTTTAAATTTTGGACCGATGTTTGGGTTGTCATAAAAAAGTACTTAATATTCATGATGATATCTCTTTCAAACTGTTAATCTGCAAATCTGTTGTTCTCTCACAAAAAGTAAATGATTTAGAAGGTAAACTTTTCAATTTTCTATTATCAGCAGCTTTTAAATCCATTACATCTTGTTGGAAAGACGTTTCATTATTATCTGTTCATGTTTGGTGGTCATGGGTTATCTTTTCTAGAAGAGGAGCGCAATTATCTTTGAATGGCATTAATCATAATTTTATCTCTTATCATTCTTTTTGGAAACCTGTTGATATATATTTATCTTCTGAAGTGCGTATTTATTCCAGTAGTTAATTGTTGTTATTACATTAATCTAGTCCTCGTATTGTAGTAGCTTCATTTTATTCTCATCATTACATAGTTTCATTTTTGCCCCTTTCCCTCCCATTTTGTTTTTCTAGGAATATTATGTTTAATGTTTTTACCTATTGTAATTTAATGACTATTTTTTCATTATCCTTCAAATGTAATTGGGTATCTTTTCGGTACTATTTTTTGTATTGTCTCTTGTTTAGTGCTTATTATGAAAACTCAAAATATTTTGAACACAAAAACAATCTATCATGACAGATGTTAATGATGTTACTTTATCGAAAAATAATAAAAATCATTTAATTAAAAAAAGAATCTATCATGAGCGCTAGTTAGGGCCAAAAGGTATGGATCGATACCCGGAACTGATTTTAACATTACATAGGCCCTAACTGAGGGTTTACTAAGCTCAGTGTTTTCACGATTCACAGTAAAAATGTATGATGTAGGTCTTTTATGATTTTAACAACACCGAAACTTAAAGTGTCATGCGCAAAGAAAATGTCCGGCCTTCCTATAGCCTGGAAAGACTCCTTTACGTATCGTATCCAAGGAATTTTATTGCCATGTTCCAATGCTAGACAATCCGATAGGATCATGCGGTTTAAACCCTTATGTTCGCTTGTCCATATCTTTATACAGCACACTAAAGGTTTGATTCCCCAGGGTTCCTCTCTCTCCACCCTTCTTTTTAATCTGTATCTTCTCCCTCTAATTCGTTCCTTAAGAGAAAAAAGGGTTGGGACATTCAACTATGCGGACGATCTCCAATTGGTGTTTGAAATCGATTCGTCATTATCGTCTGTTACCCACTTTCAATCTACTATGATTTTTATTAGTGATTGGATGAATTCCAACCAACTCAAGTTGAATCCCGATAAAACTGAGCTGATTCTCACAGCTGGCCCTTCCAATCCATGGCATTCCAATTTTGGCCATCTTCTCTAGGTAACCCCCGAAGCCTGCGGACTCTGCCAAAAGCTTAGGCATCGTGATTTCTAGTGATCTATCAATGAATGCCCAAATAAGCTCAGTAGTTTCCGCAGGCTTCTTCCAATTACGGAGAATAAGGAAGATCAGCAGATTTTTGTCCAGGGAAGCTCTGACCTTGGTCATCTTAGCCCTGGTGATCTCCCGTTTGGACTATGCCAACTCTTTATACTGTGGCATTCCTTCTTACCAACTAAAACGTCTTCAGTTGGTTCAAAACCAAGCTGCCAGACTCATTTCTCATCAACCAAAATGGCAGCATGTGACTCCCATAATGAAAAATTTACACTGGCTTCCCGTGGCTAAAAGGTGTGCTTTCAAGCTGGGTTGCACCATTTTTAAAGCTCTGCATGGTTGCAGCCCTGCTTTTATCTCGTCTATGATTTCAAGATATATCCCCTCCCGGGATTTGCGTTCTTCTCATCAAAATTTGCTGACTATTCCTTCTTTCAAACGCAAAAAGCTCGGAGGCCTTAGATTTGCTGTCCTAGGCCCCCAGTTTTGGAACTCTCTCCCCGTGGAGATTAGACTGACTTCTACCTACGCACAGTTCAGAAAAATGCTGAAGACCCGTCTGTTTGCTCAATCTTTTAACATCTAACCTCAGTTTTCTGCAACCTTCTCTTTGCCTCTTCAGCGCCATGAAACCGTATGGTGTACGTGCACTATACAAGAACTTTTAACATAACATTTTAATATAACATTGCCACTTGATCCGCCAGGTAACCAACCCCTAGCTCTTCATGCATAGACCAGGCTGGCGTGCCTTGGGGGACTCGCAGGATCCGGCACAGGAACTTATTTTCCGCCACCTGTAACCTGTGTAGGGGCACATACCCCCAGATTTCACTGCCGTATAAAACTCTAGAAATGCCTTTAGACTTATACAGTTTTAAGATGACCTCCAGGGCCCATGAACCCAATCTACTTGCAAAGCTAGTGATAGCACCCAAGGATTTATTCAGCTCACTCAGCTTCCCTTCTAAGAGGGCTTCCCACTGTAATTTGTTATCAAATAACACACCCAGATAGGGAAAAGCCGGGACCTTGCCAAGGGTATGGATGCCAGCTTTAAAACTTTTCGTCCGGAGCCCCCGGGGACCCCCCACTAAAACATAGGACTTAGTAAAATTAACAGACAGGTCCAGCCTGTCCATAAATGCCACAAAACCATCCATTAAAACCTGCAGGCCCCGGCCCGTATGGGCCATGAGCACTGCGTCGTCGGCATAAAGTAGTCCTGGCAAGGCTCTCCTGCCTACTCTAGGGGAGTCTGACTGGAGTGCCAAAAGGGCAGCCTCGAGGTCATTAATGTAAACCGAGAATAAAAATGGAGCTAAAATACAGCCTTGGCGCACTCCCCTTATACAATTAAAGTGATTGGAAAGGCCTCCCTCATGGGAAAATCTCACTGCCGCTGTCGTGTGGGCATGGAGTGATATAAGTAGATGGACAATGCAAGGATCCACTCCCAAAAAGGTTTATATGTCCCACAACTTGGTCCTGTTTACCCGGTCAAAAGCAGACGTAAGGTCCATAAAAGCTAAATACAGAGCGCCCGGTTGGGCCACTGTGTATTTAGATATCAGGGGATAAAGGTTAAGACATTGGTCCGTAGTTGACAAACCTTCCCAGAAGCCATATTGGTCATCTGATAAAATCTGGTTATCTGTGGCCCACAAAGACAATCTGGAAAGAAGTACCCGACCCAAAACCTTAACTACGGCTTCAATGAGAGAGATTGGACGATAAGATTGCGGATTATCCTTGTCTCCTTTTTTAAAAATTGGTACTATAATAGCAGTGGACCAGGAGGGCAACGTCCCCTTCGAGGCCGCCGCATTTAAGACTTGGGTCAAAATAGGAGCCCAAGCCTCGAAGTTGTCGTGGAAAAGGTCCGGGGGTATACCGTCAGGGCCCGGGGCCTTGTTTAGTGCCAACAACTCGATGCTTGAAGATACCTCCTCCAAAGAAAAACTAATGGGGAAACCACCAAACAGGGAGGTATGTCTACGCATCGCTCGCCCTGACAACCTACGTTATAAACTTTTTCATAATGAGACACCCACTGATCTGGTGTGACGACGTGACACACAGTCGGATTAACTGATTCTGCGAAGCAAGGGCTATTAATGATTTTCCAAAATAGGGTTGAGTCCCTCAACTCGCCCGCTTTGGTTAAGTCCTCCTTAGCCTGCTTTTGGAGTTGGAGCCTGCGCTCTTTCAGCATCTTTTTATAAAGGCGTCGGCACGAGGACACTCTATCTTTCTCCCGTGGCACCTGTTTCAAGGCTGCTTTTAGCCCCCTTAAAGCCTGCAAACACTTATGATCAAACCATGAGGGGGAAGCCGGGACATACACCACTGCCTGTGTAGTTAAAAGGCCAGAAACTATCTGGGCGATGGAAGAGAACGAGCTTAAAATTTCCTCGCTAGGTGTGTGAAGATCCAGACATGCGCCTATCTCTTTCTGGCATGAAGAAAATAGGCTATGGTTAAAGGCCTTTACATCTATGATCGCCCATCGAAGGCGCCTACCCTGATCAGTGGGAGTTAGTAATGCCTGGAGCTTTCAGGGACCTGTTGGAGAGTGGCCCAGGCCTGTCCGCACAAGTGTCAGTGGATTGTGATCACTAAAAGCACTGTGCTCTATATTAAATGAACCGGGGACCACTCCCAGAGGTGCTGTCACAAATATAAAATCTATGATAGTTGCAGAACCTCTTCCTTTATAGGTCGGGGGCAATTGAGAAGTAGGCCTGGGGTACCAATGGTCTAGGGCACAGCTTTCCAAACTTTTCATGTTGGTGACACACCTTTTAGACAATCTTCATCTTGCGACACAATAATGCGAGCGAGCGCATGCAGACGTGCCTGAACCACCTAATTTTGAAAAAATAATGGGCAAATGGTGCATTTTCAAGCAAATTTGAGAAAGCAGGAAGGTTAATAACGCAATTGTGAATCTGTTCTAACAACGACAGTGACTGGCAAAACTGGGTGTAAGCAAGGTTAGGTTTGTGCCTGAAACAAGAATATAATCATGCACACATTGACACATGCCCCAGTAATTTACTGCACAAAAAGGGCGGGTGCACGCACTGCCAACCCTTCCAACCATGCACAAAGTCCGCCTGCTGCCTTGCTGAATATGAGTTATACAAAAATCTGTTCAGGAAGGGGGAATTGTGAGTGGTAAAACAATCATGCAACTTATCAGCCGGTCTCTGCGCATTGAACTCAGGTGGGACCGCTTTCCTCAGCACAGCGCGCCAAAAGGCACAGCATCCTTACTTCACTGTGCCTTACTATCCATCTCTCTCTCTCCCTTTCTCTTCCTCCTCTCTTTCTCTCTCTCCGTCTCTCTTTCCCTCCCTCTCTCTTTCTCCATCCTTCAGTCTCCCTCTTTCCCCTCCTCTCTCTCTTTCTCTCCCTCTCTCTCTCCCGCTCTCCTCTCTCTCCATCTTTCTGTCTCTCTCTCTCCATCTTCAGTCTCTCTCCCTCTCTCCCCTCTCTATCCCTCCCCTCTCTCTCTCTCTGTCTCCCTCTCCATCCTTCAGTCTCTCTCTCTCCCTCTCTCTCTCTCTCTCTCTTTGGCTCTCTCCCTCAGTATCTCTCTCGCCCTCTCTCTCCATCCTTCTGTCTCTCTCTCTCTCCTTCTCTCTCTCTCTCTTTCTCTCTCTCTTCCTATCTCTCTCTCTTCCTATCTCTCTCTGTCTCGCCCCCTCTCTATCCCTCCTTCTCTCTGTCTCGCTCTCTCTCTGTCTCTCCCCTCTCTCTCGCTTGCTCTCTCCCTCTCTACCTCTCCCTTCATCTCTCACCCCCCCCCCCATATCTCTGTGGCACCCTTTCGTCGTTACTCTTCTCTCTGGAACTTCTCGCGAGAGCCGCCCCTGGAAAAGCATTGCCTCTGCTGTTTGTGCGTTACAAGGAGCCGTTGGTTGTGATATAATTATTAAGTGCAACTACTGAGAAATAAATTCAACAAAATAGACAGAAATACAATTATATGTAACGTTTCGTAAATAAATGCGGAGGTCATTAGATAAAAAGCCCATGGACCTGAGGCTGGACAGAGTCCCCGCCTCTCTGCTTACGCCTGAGTTTTCTAAGTAATAAGATGCAGCGCCTTGAACCAGTGCGCCAAGAGAGACTCCTAGGGATAATGCTCGGAAGCTGCCACTGCCAGGTGTCCGACAAGGAGCAGGAATCCTGTTCGCAGCAGCCGGTGCACCCGGCCGGCTGAGGCTGGCGCTTGGCAGGCAAGACTGGTGCCTGCTGGGCCCAGGGTGGAGGGAGGCACTACAGAGCATGTTAACAGCAGCAGACACCCCCAGCGTCATACAACTCAAACTCCCAGAATGCATATAATATTGGAACTAAACAAGAACGATCGCCTGGGGCCTAAACAGAGTTTTAAAAGTTCGAAAATTTCCCTGTGGAGCAGAGGCGGCTCCGTGGTCACTGCACGCTTCTCCTTCCTCCACCTACGCCGTACAGTACTGCGTCACTGAATGCAAGAGCATTCGCCCTAATCTGGCCGCAGATGTCATCGTCGCGCGACACACCCACAGATGGGAGGCGACACAGTACCGTGTCGCGACACACACTTTGGAAAGCTCTGGTCTAGGGTGTATACCAGGTTATGAGTAAGTAAAAGATTGTTTAACGCCTTCCCTTCCATGGTGTGTTCCATGTGGAGGTCATCTAAAAGCAGGCAAGGCTGAGCAGTCGGCTGATTCTTCACAAAGGATGGTCACAAATTACAGTTAAAATCACCCGCTAAAATAAGATTTGTGTGCCCACAACCCTCCTCCTTTATGGAGTCTAGGGTTCGATTTAAGGCGTTGAAATTGGACGACCCGCCCTCCCCCCTCTTGGCATTATAAAGATTGATTATAACAAGTGTAAGTGCTCTCCCCATTTGCAATTCTATGCCCTGGAATACCTGAGAATCCCACTTTAAAATCTTTAGATCTTTACATAGTTCTAGATCCACAAATATAATGAGCCCCCACTCAGTGGCGGCTCCTCGAGGAAGTGCTGCGGGGCGGGGGAGGGGCAGGGTGGGGTGGGGGTAGTAAACTCTCGAACTGGGCCGAACAAAGTTGAGTAAAGAAATAAATAAACGAATTACATTGCGCGTGCTGCAACGCCAAATCGGCGATGCAGCGCGCAATGTAATTTGTTTTATTTATTTATTTCTTTACTCAACTCCGCCCCGCAGCACTCCCTCGAGGAGCCGCTACTGCCCCCACTAGCTCGTCCCATGATTGAATCTGACGCTGGGCAGAAGATAGTCTTATACCCGTCCATAAAAAAATTATTCTTAGTCTCCCAGGTTTCCTGTAAGCATATGATTTTATATGACCTAACATACAGTAGCCATCTGTCATCGGTAAACTTGGAAGACAGACCTGCCACGTTCCAGGAGATAAGACTAAATTCACTGCCAGGAATGTGGTTGGTGTTACCGGGGGGGGGGGGGGGGGATTGGAAAAAGAGGCGCGTGAGGCCTTACCTGGGGCGTGAGGTTAATCACGGGAAGCGCATAAGGGAGGGAAGCTGTTAAAATCTCATTTGGACTCGATATTAGTGGGGGGCTAGCTTCCTCTACACTCTGGGGCCGATTCCGATCTCGGTCGGAGGCGCACCCAATACCATTCGGTCGGGAAAAAGCCATGCGAAGCCTGTTTCCCGACCGAACCGTACTGCGAGTCCGTCCGAGCGAGTACGATGCGAGTCGCCGACCGACTCGTCCGGGCGTCCCGACAGCTCCGACCGACTCGCTCGGACTTGAACCGCTCCGACCGACTCGCTCGGACCCGGTTCGCACCGCGCAATGGAGACGTTTCCCGGCCGGGTAAGTACGATGCGCGCCGCGAGCAGTCCGACCGAGCCGCGCACTCCGGCTCGTAAGAGCTGTCGGAGCCGTACTTTGGGGGTCCGTGTCGGACCCCCTGTACGCGTAGCCGCGCGAGTCGCACACAGGGGGACCCAAGGGTCCCCCTACCTGTGCGTGTGCGCCGCTGAGCGCTTCGCGGCGTACTCGCTGTAGGGGCGCCCTTGTCCGCCTCGCACCCATTGAGGCAATGGGAGCCCGCGTACGCGTTGTACGACCGGCTCCCATTGAGTTCAATGGGAGTCCGACCGACTCGTGTCCGATAACATACGGCCGCATCGTACTCGTTCGGTCGGACTGCACGGGTCCGATTCGGTCGGAAATCTCTCCGGGTCCGGCTCGGTCGGAGAAATTTCCGGCCCGAATCGGAATCGACCCCTCTGTCTCTGAGGGCTCTGTTGTTGGAGTGAATAGACGTATGTCTCCTCAACCTCCTGAAGTCAATCCAACTCATTCAAATCTGCAAGGAGGGCATTAGAGTTTGAAAGTGGCAACAGCTGCCCCATGCCTCCTTTATTAGGCCTACCCCTTGTGAGAGGACCCTCCCCTTGATTGCCCAGCGGAGGTCTATAGAAAAAGCCCAGCGGGAGTAGTTTAATGCATGAGGTTGGGGAAAATGATTTGGATGCTCGAAAAAGGATTTTCCGTGCTAACTCTGGGTATCGTACTGAGAAAATGATGCAGTCTCCCTCAAAGGTTTTCCTTGATGAGCCTATCCACGCCACCCTCTGCGCCATCAAGATATCATTATTATCCCTGACAGAAAACCCAGAGTGCAGGGCCAACCAATGGGAGGCTTTGTTAATCAGTTGGACCGTAGATTCCTCTTTGTGAGCAGGTAAACCGGGCACCCCTGACAGGACCACAGAGTAGCGAACGCAAGCTGGGGGAAGGTCGATCACTGGGAGCTGAAAGTCCTTGGGTAGTGGACCCCTAAATAAGGGGCATCTGCAGGGCCTAAAGCCTGGTTAGACCGAGCAATGCGGGGTGCGCCATCTCCCACAGCGCAAGATCTACCAGTCCCCAGCACTGCATGCTGGACCAGAACTCCATTGGGCTTTAGGGGAGCGTTAGCGTGCAGATCACCACTGCTACTCAGGGGATTAGCAAGGGGTATGATATCAGCTATTGGGGGGCACTCTGGCAGTTGACGAGGTGGATGTTTGGCCACTGAAGTCAAAAGAATATCCATTTTGCTAGCCAAGTCCCTGGAAGCTAGCTCCAGCTTATCCAATCTATTCTGAAGCGGAGATAAAAGGTCCGAAAGACTCACCGTGATATTATGTAAAGCTGGCACCAGGTGGATCAACAATTCCTCAGCGAGAAGCCCAGTTGCAGCATTCGCCTGTCCCTGACGTGTGGACACAGGAGCTTCCACCGTCCTCTTGACCTTCCGCTTCCGTTTAGGAACAGGAGAGCTCACTGCGTCGATGGGTGGAGTGGACGGGGGAAGGGAAGGCTCATGCCTCGGGGCTGAAGGCTCGGGAGGGGATGACTCAACTGATGCCAAATTTGAGGACAATAGCGTTGGAGCTGGGGGAGAGGGGGGCGGCCAGGACCTGGGCCTTGGGGATCGTTGGCAAAGTGGGTGAAAGACCTAATCCCGAACATCCTATGTCTACTGAACGCCGCCTCTCCGCTCGATCTATCTCCTTGTTAATAGCTCCCACGGCCTTTGCCAGAAATGTATCAATGGTATGGCACGGCTGTCCCATAGGAGTCACTGGCTGAGCCTTCCTTTTTCCCATTATGCTGAGTCAAGCAGGGCCCGGTGACAAAGAGTCCAATTACCCAATAGATCCAAGAGGGACAGCAAAGGGGGTAACAATGTTTTGCTCACGTTTGCTCAAATTCGACGTGGGTACCTAGGATAACTAGCCAAGCAAAAAGGGTACTCACAAGTGGTCCTGTATCCTGGAGTCCTGGAGCGACCCCTCCGAATGGCAGGCGTTGGTGAAAACTTTCACACAGACGAAGCTGTGACACGGAGTAGCCGACCAAGAGAGTAAGCCCAGCCCAGCCTCGAACCGACGCGGACGGGCGTAGATGGGCCCGCCCGTGGGCCGGGCTTTGCCCGGGCACGCCCACGCGCGTCCCACGCTGCGGGGCCCGACCGTAGATTACATGCGCCTCCGGGTGCAGAGTGAAGGTGGCAACGGCCGCAGAGACTGCTGGGGCTTGGTGTCCTGGCTGCCCCCTCCTTCCGTAACAGTGACAGGTGATATAGAAGTAAGACCAAAGCCTTTAGTCCTACTTTTATGTCTGACCTGTCCCTGTTTTTGCTTCTCAAAATCTGGTCACCCTAAGTAAGGGCCCATTCCAGCTTTCCCTGCTGCCTTTTGAGCGGACCCATGATCGCTATCTTGCCCCACGCCTGACTGGTGCCACTACTGCTGCAGCCAGGCTGCTCCTGCGAGCAAGCCTGGTTCTGCCAGCCCTCAGCTTCAGTCTTTCCCTTCAGGTTCTTACCCCCAGGGACTCCCCACTCCTGATTCCTGCCAACCAACTCCTGCCTCCCCAGTGCCCCTCTCAGGACCTACTTAATGGAGGCCGCAGCACGGCTCCATTGAGCAGGTCCATTCCAGCTCTCGCTGCTGCCTGTTGAGCAGACCCACGCCAGCTATCTCGCCCCACGCCTGACTGGTGCCACTGCTGCTGCTGCCAGGCTACTCCTGCGAGCAAGCCTGGTTCTGCCAGCCCTAAGCTTTAGCCTTTTCCTTCAGGTTCCTGCCCAGAGGGATTGCCAACTCGCAGTTTTTCCTGCTCCCCATTCCCACCACCTGTCTCCCACCTCACCATCGCCCCTCTCAGGACCTACTTAATGGAGGCCGCAGCGCGCCTGAACCGTGCCCAGCACCAGGAACTCTGGCCCTCACGACACCCACAGGTACTCCGCTGCAGACCTCCGAGCCCTCGACCCCGGAAGCAGCAACAACTGCTGCCTCGTCTCTTCCTGCTCCACATCAGGACTTTTCACCTGCCACCGATGCCTCTTTATGTGCAACCTAAGCTCACCCGCCCCAGCAGGAACCGGCACCACGCCCCTGTCACCCACCGCCACCTCACTGGATCCACTCTGTTGCCTCCTGATCAACGCCAGATCGCTCTGCAAACACACCACAGAAGTATGGGACATCATCTCTACCCTCACTCCAGACGTGGCCTTCATCACAGAGACCTGGCTCACCCCTGCATCTGCCCCGGCATCGCCACCACAACGCCCAACGTCTACAAGATTAAACACCACGACCGCACCAACAAACACAGAGGTGGCATCACCATCATACACAAGGAATCAATCATCTGCACCACCACCAACGAAGACGAAACCACGACAGTTGTGGAGCACCTTAATTTCCAGCTCCATACTGACGGACAAAATTACCATCAAAGGCACCCTCACCTACAGACCCCCAGGACCTCAAACCGGCCTCTGCGACACCATAGCAGACTTCATCGCCCCACTCGCTATCGAATCCGAGGCCTATGTCTTCCAAGGAGATCTCAACTCCCACCTGGACGACCCCACAGACACCTATTCTACCTACCTCCTGGAGCGAATGGACAACATCAGCCTCACTCAACTGGTCACAGACCCTACTCACAGAGCAGAACGCACACTCGACCAAATATTCATGTCCAGCAACAGAGTCAAATACAGCCATACCACAGAACTCACCTGGACTGATCACTACGTCGTCCACAGGACCACCCTGCGCCACCCCCAGCTCTCCCAGCACTTCTGCCCGCAGCTGGAGCAATGTTACATCAAACCAATGGACAGACGCCCTCAACACCTCCCTGCCCGACTTCTCAACCAACCTCAAACAGGCAGTTAAGAAATTCAACTCCTGGATCACAAACACCGCCGACCAAATTACCCCCACCAAACCAGCCAAACCCGAAGATCCACCACACGAGCCAACTGATACACTCTAGAACTCAGCACAGTGAAACGCAGATGCAAACAACTAGAGAGGAGATGGCGCTCCAGCAGAGACGACACAGACCGAGCCACCTTCAAGTTTGCCCTCAACAAATACCACCATCAAATTAAAGACATAGGAAAGGAAGCACTTGCAGACTGCATCAAGGCCAGCACCAACCACACCAAGGAACTCTTCGCCATCGTCAGAGAATTCTCCTGCCCAGCAGCCACCGAAAACTCAATCCCTCCCTCACAGAACCTCTGCAACACTCCAGGAAACCATTTTCTCTTCAAGATATCCACAATATACAGGAATGTCGACCCCCAACCCACCGACTTCCTCAGCCTCCCCACTCCCACAGGGACCACCCCGGAGCACCATCTCACCACTTGCGAAAAGTTCAGCACACCGGACACCACATCGATTATGAACTCCATTAACTCCAGAGCACCCTCCAACCCAGGCCCCCACCACCTCTTCAAACTCAAAAGCAAAGCAAACAGCCACCAACTCACCATCATCCTCAACGCATCCATTGCAACAGCCACCTTTCCCGACGCTTGGAAACACGAGGAGGTCAGATCTCTCTTCAAGAAACCCTCCGCAGACCTCAGTGATCTCCAGAACTACCGCCCCATCTTGCTGCTCCCGTTTCCTGCCAAAGTCCTGGAGGAGGCCATCAACTTAACTCACCAAACATCTGGAAAGGAACAACCAGCCAGAACCCTCCCAGTCCGGTCTCAGAGCCAACCTTAGCACTGAAACTGCCTTGATCGTCGCGACAGACAACGTCCACACCCTACTTAACAGAGGAGAACCGGCCACCCTGATCCTCCTCGACCTCTTTGCAGCCATCGACACCGTCTCCCACCACACCCTCGTCAAAAGACTGCACCAGATCGGAATCAAAGAAGACACTGTCAGATGGTTTGCATCTTTCCTCATAGGACGCACGCAAAGAATCCATCTCCCTCCCTTCACCTTGCAACCCAAAAGAACCATCTGCGGCGTCCTTCAAGGTTCATCGCTCAGTCCCACCATCTTCAACATCTACATGGCGCCACTAGCCGACATCGTCGGAACCCATGATATCAACATCTTATCCTACGCTGATGGCACGCAGCTTGTTCTCTCGCTCTCAGCAGACCCTACAATGAAGAACAACTTCCACAACTGCATGAAGCCTGGATGAAGAACAACTGCCTGAAGCTCAACACGGACAAAACCGAAGTGCGGATCTTCAGCAGCCGCGTCTCCATCTGGAACAACACCTGGTGGCCAGCGGAACTCGGACCCACCCCTTCACCAAAAGACCACGCCTGCAACCATGTCATCATCCTGTACAGCAAACTCTCCATGAAACGACAGATCAACGTCATCTCCTCAGCCTGCTTCCACTCTCTCTGCAAGCTTCATAGAATCTTCAAATGGCTGCCCGCAAGCACCAGGAAAGCAGTCACGGAGGCCCTAACCACCAGCCACCTGGACTACAGCAAGGCACTCTAAACAGGTACCTCCAGCTAACTCATGAGAAGACTCCAGACGATCCAGAACTGACTGATCCTCAACCTGCCCAAAAGAACCCATATCACCAAGCACCTATGAAACCTCCACTGGGTCCCCGTCCAGAAAAGATGCAAATTCAAACTGCTGACTCATGTCTACAAAGCCCTCCACGACAAGGACCGGCATACTTGAACCACCGGCTCAACTTCCACCAACCATCCACGAACCTCCGCTCTGCCCACCTCCCCTCGCCACACATCCGCTGCAGCCTCAGCGGAGGCCGCTCCTTCTCCCACCTCACCGCCAAGTCCTTGAACGCCCTTCCCATCCACCTCCAAACTTCACCCTCACCGACAGACTTCAGGAAAAAGCTCACGACCTGGTACTCCAGCTGAACCCAGCAGCCCAGCGCCTGGATACCCTCACCGGTGACAAGCCGCGCTTTACAAGTACCAAGTGATTGATGGATTGATTAACATGCATTTAATTAAATAGCAATTCTTCACTTACTACATGTTCAATAACACATCTTCAAACTGAAGCGAAAAAGGATTCTCTGCGCTGAAAGACATGATCTTTATAACACCCCTCTCATTATAAGAAAGATACAAAAAACATCATAATAGTGTACCACATCATATGCAATGATTATAAACAAGGGTTTTATGCGCAATAAAAATAAAAGTGTACTGTACAAATAATTTAATTTTCTGATTATTGCAGCTCGATGCAAAGGAGAAAGAAGGACGAAGGCTCAACATTTTTTACCAGTCCCACTAAAAGCTATTTATGAAAAAAAAAGGTACAGTTACTTTTTTGCATGGTGATGCAATCCAGTCACCTTTGTTTCCGCTGATGATGTGGACATGAACTTTCCAGTGAATTTGAAGATTGAAACCATAGTACATTGTTGAGGCTTTGGTGACTGAACGAGGCCTGAGATGGCTTGTGAAAACAACAACACAGCGGAACAGAACAGCAGCTGCTGGATTAGATATCACAGCTCTTAATGTGAACGGAACAGATAAAGCACATCATTTACCGATGTTGCTGCAGCAGAGGAAGAACATCCTTGTTGTCTATGGAATACAATGAAGAGATGTCTTGTGGCCTTACTCTGACAACAGCAGGTTTTGGCACTGCTGGAGGATTAGTATTTGGTGATTTTAATGACCCTTAATATTCTGTATGCTTTGGGATGTGCAACTGCAGTGCAGTGCAACAGGTTAGTGTAGCCTATTTGTTTAAGAAGTTCCTTTAGCTTGTAGATTGACAAAAGTCCAGTGCTCACAGACAGTTGCTCCGAAACTAGAATGCCACTGCTTCTCTGTAGATAACTGTATTCCACGTAGAGGTGGGCGAGCCAACAAATTAACAGGTCGAGCCGAACCAGATCAGGGGTGTGGAATTTAATAAAATATCTACTTGTCCACAGGACAGGTTGCTTCATAAATCTACTTGTCCTGTAAAAAAATCCACTTGTCCCTTTGTTACCACGTAGTACAGCAACAAATTATGGCAACAATCTCATTATGTTAAAAGCTCTGATATTAGCCTTTCTGATTATGCCAGGGCTCATATAATAGTAGGATTTGAATTCTAGCATTTCCTTATTTTGCCACGTTTCCACAGAATTACATACTGGCGCTGGAGGTTGTGTTAAGCAATACTTCCAGGGTTTGAATGCCCTTTTGAGTCTGAGCAAACCTACTAAACCGCATGTTTTAGGGTTTTTGCCATCTCTTCTCTAATCTTTTCCCATACTGAGAAAGGTTACTGACAATGGCAGAAGTAAAACTTCTTCCAGGGTTGGGAAAAAAGTGGTTGGAGGGAAAGTGAACTTGTAAACTCTCAACAGATTATCTCATGAGCACATCTACACCTGCATATTTGCTTGTGCTAAAAAGCAATTCACAAATATTTTCTAGAAGTACAATTTCCTGGCCTACTTCTGTAAAATGTTGTGAATTCATGAAAGCCATACATCTGCATTAATGCAAGGACATATACCATGGGTGCAGATTTGTGACTTTCTTAAAGAATTAGACCCCTAATTAGGTTTGGAGCTAACCATGACCTTTTGTTTTGATTAAAAATCTATCTATCCATTCATCCATCCATCCATCCATCGACTGGCTTCGGCTCTTTCACAAGGAGGATATCTGCAAACAAAGTAGTTTTGTTCAGTGCCAGGGACTACTGTGGCAATGTGTGCTTTTTAAGACCAAAGAAAAATATTGTTTTTGTCAATGTTTGTTATAACGGTGAGGGTCTGGCAGCTCCCACAAAGTTTTACAAAAATCATATCAAAACGAGACACACATTGACAAAACTAAAAGGCTGACCGATGTAGTGACCAGGGTCAGGGGGCACTAGGACCCTGCACCCGCATGCTGGGAGGGACAGGAACCGGACACCACTTCCGGTCAGGGAGTGGGGAGGGCTTTCTGGACAGCGAGGGCAAGGGCACGGACGTGCATGTAGGGAGCAGGAAGAAAAGACGAATAAAGCAACATATGTAACTGACCTGTCTCTGCGTGGGTTTGTGCATCAAGAACACGACAGCTGGCGACGAAGGTGGCGGGATAACAAGCCACCACAAGAAGCGTGTTGTGCCCCTCTACAACATCCACACGGAGCCAGGAGCCCACCCTGGTCCGCCGACCGCCGAGAAACAAACGGTGAAGTCGCGATTGCTAGGATTACCAGGAAACGAAACCAGGAGCCTACCCTGGTCCGTCGGGCCCCAAAGAACGAAGACGCGAAATCAGGAGCCCACCCTGATCGCAAGACAAACGGAGCCAGGAGCCCACCCTGGTCCGTGTCCGAGCGCCTACAGCGACATTGGGAGCCCACCCCGGCCGCATCATAAAGTGAGGTGAGGGGAAAGAAAAAAGGCACCCGACCGTGGAGAAAGCTGCCCGCAGACTGAAAGAGAGCCCCGAGCCTCCCGCGTGAAGATTTGAGCTGAAATCTCGCAAGAACTCGGCCATCTTGGAGTCAGGCGGGACAGCCAATGAAGAGCTGAAGAAGACCCGGCGGCCATCTAAGAGTCAGGCCATTCAAAAGATAGCAAATCTCGCCCCTACAGAAGTCCCAGCGGCCATCTTAGAGTCAGGCAGGACTGCCAATGAGAGGCCAGAGAGGGCCAGGTGGCCATTTTAAAGTCAGGCAATAACAAAAAGCCATAGAAAAGAAGAAAAAGGTGGAAATAAAAGGAAATTGCAACACAAAGAGGAAACAAAGGACAAAGTACAACAAAAGAAGATGGACACACAAAGGAAAGAAGGAATAACAACAAAATGACTGACGCAAGTGACAAGAATAGCGCGCAAGCAATATTTCGCAGACCACTACCATTCAGCCTATCGGAACCACAGACAGGCATCAGGTGGAAAAGATGGATCAGGCAATTCGAAAGGTACATGCGCGCCACTGTTATCGCAGAAGCAAAACACGTGGATCTATTTCTAAATTGCGTCGGGGATGAAGTGGAAGACCTGCTAATAACATTTCCCGCAGAGGAAAGAGCTACATACAAGGGACTGATAAAGTGCCTCACTGACAAATTTGACCCGCAAAGAAACATAGACTTCGAAAGGTACACCTTCAACACTGCATGTCAAAGAGCAGAGGAGTCCCTCGACGACTTCGCAACAAGACTGCGAAAACTGGTCACGTACTGCGAGTTTGAGAAGTTCGACAATGAACAAGCAATACAACTGCGCATCATTGAGGGCTGTCAGTCAGTGGAGTTCCGGGCACGAGTTCTGAAAGAGCCGACCTCACTAGAGAAAATACTGACCATGGCTCGAGCGGAAGCCAGGGCAACGACGCATGCCAGACAGATGGAACTCGGAAAAGAAAGAAGAGTGGAGCAAGCGAACCGTCTAACTGGAAACAGCAAGAGGAGAGATGCCACACCGCCACCACCAAGAAGGAAGCATGAAAAAATGTGTTATCGGTGCGGGCTCGAGTTTCCGCATGTCGGCGCGTGCCCGGCAATGGGACACAAATGCAGGAAATGCAACAGGGAAAATCATTTTACAAGCGCCTGCATGAGTGGTCAATTTAAAAGTGAGCGAGGACAACCAGCTAGACCACGGATGGTGCCTAGCAGGCACGCAAGACACATGGAAACAACAAATCGCAGTTCCTCAGCTGAATCAGAAGAAGCAGCCGCGCCAGAAGTGGTGGAACGGCTATATCTGATGTCGGATGCCCCAGTGGAAGATCAAATACCAGAACACATCAATCTCGTAGAGAAACATCAGATCAAGAAGACAGCGACAGTGGACATTGAAGTAGGGAGACACATTACACGTTTCGTGCTAGATAGTGGGGCTACATGCAACATCATGTGCATGTCAGAGTATGAGAAGATGAAAGTGAAGCCACGACTATCACCGTCCACTGTCGATGTATTCACCTGGGGCTCGAGGAAACCAGTAGTAAATATGGGGAAGTTTTTCAGAGACATTGACTTACAAAGAAAGATCAAGCACAGAGGAAATACATGTCCTACGGGGAGACCTTCCAGCACCCTGCCTGCTAAGCAACGTCACAGCGCAGGTGATGGGTCTCCTAGCAATGACATACAGCATGTCAGAAAGACGGAACATCTTGCGAGAACATCCGGCCATACTACAAGGGCTAGGAAAACTAAAAGAAAGACAAATAACTTTGCATATCAATGAGGCGATAAAACCTGTGGCCCAACATCACTGACAATTGCCCATACACTTGCAACCCCAGGTGGAGGAAGAAATACAAAGCCTGCTGACCCAGGACATCATAGAGCCAGCAGACGGGCCGAACCCCTGGGTGTCGCCAATAGTGGCAGTACCAAAAAAGAACACCTTTTATGGTGGCCAAGCGCAATATAGCTAGATCTTGGAGAGGAGGAGTCCAGTTAAAATACACGAATTGGGAGTCCGATATGGACTGGTGCATGCAAGCGGAAAGGGTTGTTTATGAAAGTAGGGGTTGTCCCCATAAAAGGACAAAAATCTGGGGCCCATGGAATGAGAGTAGGGGTTTGCTTTGCACTCCAGTTTGCCTCCCCCTTCCCTTGTGGCGGATGAGGAAGAGATCTAAGTGATTTAACTGTGGAACAATGCTGTGTGCCCTTTGTACGATATCCCGTTGCCTGAACTTGAATTTGTACTGTATGTCGTAATTCATGGAAGCCTAAATTGCTGCAATGTACTGTTTTTTGTTGTATAGTGTGGCTTTTTTATGTTTGAATAAAAAAGATTTAATAAAAAAAAAAAAAAGAACACCTCAAAGATTCGCGTATGTGTGGACATGAGAGTACCCAACACAGCAATTGAGAGGGAAAGACACCCTGGACCTCACCTTAATGACATGGTTAGCTGTCTCACGGGCGCTTGCCGGTTTTCGAAACTAGACCTGTGCAAAGGATATCATCAGTTGGAGCTCGACCCGCAATCACGGTACATCACCACGTTCTCAACACACATGGGCCTGTTTCGTTACAAACGACTCCGTTTTGGCATATCATCGGCTGCGGAGATATTTCAAGAAATCATACGGCAATTAATAAGGCCGGTAAAAAACAGTCTGACCTACGGTGACAACATCCTAGTATTCGGTCGTTCAGATGACGAACACGACAAGGCTTTACGCGAAGTCTGCATACAGCTGGAACACGCAGGACTAACTCTAAATGAAGACAAGTGCGAACTGGGGAGGAATGAACTGGTATTTTTCAGGCACATCTTCTCAAGGAATGGAATGAGGCCAGACCCCAGCAAGGTGGAAACACTGGAAAAGGCAAATCCTCCAACAGACGTCGCAGAAGTAAGGTCATTTCTGGGTCTTGCCAGCTACTGTGCTCGGTACATAAAAGACTTCGCCACAGTAAGCACACCGCTGAGGGACCTCACAAAGCAGGGTCAAAAATTCATCTGGACACAAGAATGCAATCGGACATTTGAGGCCATCAGACATGCCGTGGTGGCTGTGGATCATCTTGCATATTTTGACCCATTGCTATTCACAGAGCTAACAGTGGACGCCAGCCCGGTAGGACTAGGAGCAATCCTAGCACAACACATGCCGGGTAGAGATTCGCCCAGGAAAATTGTCGCGTATGCCAGCAAAAGCCTGTCCGACATAGAAAGGGCATACTCCCAGCCAGAGAAGGAAAGCCTAGGAGTGGTGTGGGCGTGTGAACACTACCACATGTTCATCTACGGAAAACCATTTACGATCATCACAGACCATCAGGCCCTAGTGACAATATACGGCAATCCAAACGCAAAGATACCGCCCCACATTGAACGATGGGGCATAAGACTGATGGACTATGACTTCAAGATCGTGCACAAGCCAGGGAAGGAACACAACCCGGCTGATTACATGTCACGGCACCCCTTACCGCAGGCACAAGAAAGCGCATCAATGGCTGAGGAATACCTCAATTTTGTGCTAAAACAGAACACCCCTGCACCAATCACACTAACACAGCTAGAGCAAGAAACAGCAAGGGACGCCACAATGCAGGCAGTCAAAATGATGACACGACAGCAAAGATGGAGGCACATCAACAACAACAGTGCCTTGGGAGAAGGAGTTAACAAGGAAGAAATGCTAGCATTCAAAAAGATAAATAAAGAACTATCAGAAACTGAAAAAGGAATAATAATGAGGGGAACAAGGATAGTCATGCCAAGTGCACTACGTCAGCAGACTGTAAACGTGGCTCATGAATCCCACAGAGGAATGGTAGTAACAAAAAAGATGCTTCGGGAGAAGATATGGTTCCCTGGGCTAGATAGACTGGTGGAAAACACCATCTTGAATTGCCACACATGCCAAATAACAGGACGACCAGCAAAACCGGAGCAGCTACAGATGTCGGAGCTTCCGGAGGCAGTGTGGACAACGTTGGCAGCAGACTTCTATGGGCCACTGGACACGGGAAACTACTTGCTCGTGGTCATTGACGAATACTCCAGATTCCCAATAGTGCGACATGTCTCGTCAACATCAGCGACCGCGACGCTGCCAATACTGGATGACATATGTGCAGCCTGGGGTTCCCCACAGACCTTAAAGACAGACAATGGTCCTCCCTTCTCAGGGGAGGAATTTCGCAAGTTCATGGACTACTTAAGCATTCACCACCGGAAAATAACGCCTCTGTGGCCACAAGCGAAAGGCATGGAGGAGAGGTTCATGGGGAACATACAGAAGGCTGTCCAAAGAGCAAAGTTAGCGCAGATCTCCATAGGACAAGCACTCTGTCAAATACTAAGAGACTATCGAAACACTCCCCACAGCTCCACGGGACGATGTCCAGCCGAACTAGTGCTGGGAAGGACAAGTAGAACGAGACTACCACAACTAGAGGCAAAGTCGCCACTGGAGCACAGCAGTATCGCTGTCAGAGACCAGGAGGCGAAGGAAAAGATGAAAACCTATGCAGACGCTAGGAGACATGCCACTCCGTCGCACCTTAAGCAAGGGGACTCAGTGGTAGTGCATCAGCGGCAAGTGAGAAAATCAGACAGTGCATTTTCAAGTGAACCGCTAATGATAACAAACGTCAAGGGGTCAATGATTACAGCTGCGTCTGGCCATACCGGATCACCAGAAATAAGTCTCACTTCAAAGGACTAAAGACCATGGATGGAAACGGGGAGGACACGGCAGCAGAGAACAGTGACAGACATGAAAAAGAGGAAGTTATGGACGAGAACGGAAGAAGGACATACAACGGTGATAGACAAGAAGAGGGATCACAGAAGACAACGGAAGGAACATGTCCGAAAAGAGTGAGCAAAAGGCCAACAAGACTGATCGAAGAAATGTAATGATGGGGATAAGGTCAATGATTGTCACCATCCTTTGTGTTCGACGAAGGGGGGAGATGTAGTGACCATGGTCAGGGGGCACTAGGACCCTGCACCTGCATGCTGGGAGGGACAGGAACCGGACACCACTTCCGGTCAGGGAGTGGGGAGGGATTCCTGGACAGCGAGGGCAAGGGCACGGACGTGCATGTAGGGAGCAGGAAGAAAAGATGAATAAAGCAACATATGTAACTGACCTGTCTCTGCGTGGGTTTGTGCATCAAGAACACGACAACCACTAATATCAGACCTGTTGGCTTTGCCAATGCTTGTTTTTTTTGTCACGTTTCCCATTATGTTGTTGAAACTGGTTGCACTGATTTTCCATTATGAATATTTTTGGGAAATACTAGCATGCATCAACACATTATACTAAATGATGCTTCAAAGAAAGTTACCTACTATTTCACTTTAGTTTAGAAAAACCTTTTTTTTCCTAGTTGCATTTTTTTGTGGACATATTATTTTGAAAGGATCAGCAATCTTGCTTTCAAGTTTCTGCAGATATTTGCATCTAATTAGAGAGCATTCTGGTAGCAATGTATGTAGCATCGTATTGTTAAACTTTGCAAACATGTGTACACATTTTTGCACTGGAACAACTGTCAGTAGTGCAGTCTAAGCTTACAAAATTTCCTTAGAGCGCTCACCCTAATAAGAAAGGCTTTGTATTGATAAATCATAAATACAAGTTCGAACAAGAACAGCATTAACATATGGACACAAATATTACCTTAGCTGGAGACAATGCCCTTCCCTGATCCATAATGTGGTACTGTAAACTGGCAGCCAAAGGGTTTGTGCTGCAGGGGGTTGGGCCTACTTGTCCCAAGGACAAAATAAAAATAAAAACTTGTTTTCCTTGACCCCAAACAATATGTCCTCGGAGTCGGGCTATAGGAATTCCACACCCCAGCTCTTAGAGCTGGTAGTCTGAACTCTCATATTTGAAAGTGCTTTTAAACACAATAATGATAAAAAAAGGAGGTGGAATTAAATATTTGCCTAAGATCACACAATTTTTCTAGGTTTTCTGATTTGATTTTGTACACATTTGTCTTTTCTTATGTTAAGGCTTTGTTTTTACCTCTTTGTGTATTTTTCTGCAGTTTTCATATAGTGCAAACTCGACGCAAAGATATTGGAGTGGTTTCCGTGAGCACCAGTTACATTACACAAGGTCATGTTCACTTTTTCTAGGCACTGAGAGAGCAAGTCATTTTACCAGAATAACAGGATGTTGAGTCAACGCTGAGACTCAAACCTGGTTCCCCAGTTGAAATGTCTGCAGCTCTGGCCGTAATGCCACATCCAGAGTAGAGGGAGGGTTGCAGGCAGAAGCCACATAAAAGCTCAGCTTGTTATGGGCTTGAGGTTTCAACAGAACCTGAACTTGAGCTAGAGCCTGGCTTCAGGCTCAAGCCTTGCTTGAGCTTTCAGTGGCCCGCTCGCTTCTAATTCTACGTTGTTTGTTGAAAAAGTTGTTGTGCAACAGGGCAGCCCAGTCAATGAGAAATTCATTCTTTGAAAGTCTTTAAATTTCAGATGAAAAACAAGCTATTTTCAGGGAAAAAATTATTTTCTAGCTGCTTGAGGCTTAAATAACTCTTTTCCACTTTAGGTCATAACAAGCTCTTTTTAATTTGCCAATGCAATAATCCATCAGATCTATTTTTGTGCCAAGGCACATTTTCAAAACAACCTTTTTCGTAAAAAAAAAATACCACAGCGTTTTTATTTGTTTTTTGATAGTTAACATGTAGGCATAAATACCTGAATCATTGCTTGGAAGCACATGTATGTATCTCAAAGCCATAAGGCTTTACATTAAAATCACAAACAGCCAATTTGTAAATACCATTCTGAATCATTTCAGTTAAATTACTATCAGTAATGTTTTTTTTCCACTGCTCGTAGCCTAGGACATTAAAAGTTTCAACTAAATTGTGCAGTGCAATTGAGTCTGCAAGTGTTAATTGTTTTAATCAGATTTCTCTGAAGTGTCTCTGTTTTCTGCATACAGCAAAAGGCAGATGTGCTTGACGCATCAGCAATTTTGAATAAGAAAACATTCTCTTAACCCCTTTGCTGTTAGGACCCCCCCCCCCCTTCCTCTTTGCTAAGCCTTTTTTGGGCTATTTGGGGTAGTTCGCGCTTAGGCCCCTGTAACGTTTTTACCACATAAGGAATCCACGCCAAATTTGCATCCTTTTCTTCCAACACAATGGGGATTTTAAAGGTACCCAGGGTTTTTTATTCCCCTGGAAGGGACCCAGAAATTCGCCAAAATACAGCTAAATTCTTTTTTTTTTTTTTTTTAAATGGGAAAAAGGGCTGCAGATGAAAGCGTCTGGTTTTTTCCCCTGCAAATAGTATCAACAAAGGGTTTCTGGTGCTGAAATCACCATCTTCCCAGCTTTCAGGGACTGACAGACTTTTGTCAGAAAACCCAAATTGTTTACACAGTTTTGGCATTTTACTGGGACATACCCTATTTTTGCTAGTTTTTGTGCTTTCAACCTCCTTCCAGTTAATGGTAAAAATGGGTATGAAAGCAATGATGGATCCTGGAAAGCTATACATTTCTGAAAAGTAGACAAAGTTCTGAATTCAGCAAGGGGTCATTTGTGTAGATCCTTTAGAGTTTTCTTATAGAAACTAACAGTTGAAAATAGGAAAAATTGAAAATGAGTTACAAAAAACAGCCATTTGTGCCAACGTTTTCACCTATAACTTCTTCTAAGTATGACAGATTTTTGAAAGCAATATACCGTTACATCCGCTGGACCCTTCTGGTTGTGGGGATATATAGGACTTGTAGGTTCACCAAGAACCCGAGGAACCCAGAGCCAATAACTGAGCAGCGTCTTGCAATGGTTTTTTATTGTGTACCGGGTATATAGCAATTCATTTGGGAAAATATAAACAGGGAAAAATCGGTATGAAAGACACCTATGTATTTCTGAAATAGGAACAAAATATAGAGTTTAGAAACAGTAGCTATTTGCACATCTCCGAAATTGTGGGTACCCATACCAGCATGCGAATTATAGGACATTTTTCAAAGTGACTTCTTTTTTTACACATTGTCTTACATTTGGAAGGCAGAAATGCATTGAAAGTCAATAGGTAATAACGGTTGCTCTACAATTCTGTGTTCCCCTAAGTCTCCCGATAAAAATGGTACCTCACTTGTGTGGGTAGGTGTAGTGCCCACGACAGGAAACGGCCCAAAACGCAACGAGGACACACCACATTTTCACAGTGAAAACTGACCCTTTTTTGCAAGGTGCCTAGCTGTAGATTGTGAACCCTAGCTCTGCCGGCACCTAGGGAAACCTAGCAAACCTATGCATTTTTTAAAACTAGACACCCAGGGGAATCCTGGATGGGGTGACTTGTCTGGCTCTCACCAGGTTCTGTTACCCAGAATCCCTTGCAAACCTCAAACTTTGTCAAACAAAACACATTTTCCTCACATTTCTGTGGTGCAAAGTTCTGGAATCTGCGTGGATCCACAAAATTGCACCCACCCCGCATTCCCCAAAGTCTTCCGAGAAAAATGGTACCTCACTTGTGTGGGTAGGCCTAGTGCCCGTGACAGAAAACGGGCCAAAACGCAACATAGACACCACATTTTCACAGTGAAAACTAACCCTTTTTTTGCAAAGTGCCTAGCTGTAGATTTTGAACCCTAGCTCTGCCGGCAACTAGGGAAACCTAGCAAACCTATACATTTTTTTTAACTAGGCACCCACGGGAATACAGGATGGGGTGACTTGTCTGGCTACCACCGGGTTCTGTTACCCAGAATCCCTTGAAACCTCAACTTTGTAAAAAGAAAACACATTTTCCTCACATTTCTGTGGTGGAAAGTTCTGGAATCTGCGTGGATCCACAAAATTCCACCCACCCCGCATTCCCCAAAGTCTTTGGAGTAAAATGGTACCTCACTTGTGTGGGTAGGCCGAGTGCCGACGACAGGAAACGGCCCAAAACGCAACGTGGACACACCACATTTTCACAGTGAAAACTGACCCTTTTTTTTGCAAAGTGCCTAGCTGTAGATTTTGAACCCTAGCTCTGCCGGCACCTAGGGAAACCTAGCAAACCTATACATTTTTGAAAACTGACACCCAAGAGAATCCAGGATGGGGTGACTTGTCTGGCTCTCACCAGGTTCTGTTACCCAGAATCCCTTGCAAACCTCAAACTTTGTAAAAAAAACACATTTTCCTCACATTTCTGTGATGGAAAGTTCGTGAATCTGCGTGGATCCACAAATTTCCTACCACCCAGCATTCCCCCAGGTCTCCCGATAAAAATGGTACCTCAGTTGCGTGCGTGGGTCAAGTACCCGTGACAGGCATGGGCTCAAAACGTATTGAGGAGACATCAAAATTACCTATCACAAAACAACCTGGTTTTGCAAAGGGGGTCACCTGGGTTTTTGGCCCCGGGCTCGGCGGCCATCTTAGGAAACCTACCAAACCCACACATTTATGAAAACTAGACACCCGGGGGAGTCCAGCGAGGTATGGCTTGCGTGGGCCCCCCAACGTTTTCCTACCCAGAATCCCCTGCAAACCTCAAATTTAGCTGAAAAAACTTTTTTCTCAAATTTCTGTGTGGGAAAGTTCTGGAATCTGCATAGATCCACAAATTTCCTACCACCCAGTGTTCCCCCAGGTCTCCCGATAAAAATGTTACCTCACTTGCGTGGGTGAGTCAAGTACCCGCGACAGAAAAGGGCCCAAAACGTATTGAGAAGACCTCAAAGTTACCTATCACAAAACAACCTTGTTTTGCATGGGGGTCACCAGGGTTTTTGGCCCCGAACTCGGCGGTCATCTTGGGAAACTACCAAACCCACACATTTCTGAAAACTAGACACCTGGGGGAGTCCAGCAAGGTATGGCTTGCATGGATCCCCCAACGTTTTCCTACCCAGAATCCCCTGCAAACCTCAAATTTAGCTGAAAAAAATCACTTTTTTCTCAAATTTCTGTGTGGGAAAGTTCTGGAATCTGCATGGATCCACAAATTTCCTACCACCCAGCGTTCCCCCAGGTCTCCCAATAAAAATGGTACCTCACTTGCTCGCGTGGGTGGGTCAAGTACCCGCAACAGGCAAGGACCAAAACGCATTGAGGAGACATCAAAATTACCTATCACAAAACAACCTGGTTTTGCAAGGGGGGGTCAACTGGGTTTTTGGCCCTGGGCTCAGCGGCCTTCTTGGGAAACTACCAAACCCACACATTCCTGAAAACTAGACACCCGGGGGAGTCCAGCAAGGTATGGCTTGCGTGGATCCCCCAACATTTTCCTACCCAGAATCCCCTGCAAACCTCAAATTTATCTGTAAAAAACACACTTACCACATATTTTTGTGTGGAATCACCGTGCCATTCTGGGCAGCCCCCACGCATAAAAAAGCCAGCGTACTCGCTGGCACCTAGTGGGCTCTCTGACGCCCCCTGGGGGGCAGATCAGGGGCTACTGCCCCTATCTGCCTCCCGGGGGGGGGGCAGGAAGACTGTGGCAATTTTTTTTGGGGTGGGGTCATAGGCATGCCCATTCTGGACAGCCCCCACCCCTACGTATATAAAAAAAAATCCATGGTGCCTTGTGGGCTTTCTGCCCCCATCTGCCTCCTGGGGGGCAGAAAGACTGTGGCATTTTTTTGGGGTGGGTGGGGGCATTGGCATGCCCAATCTGTGCAGCCCCCCCCCTGAACTTCGAGGGAATTAAATCCCTGGTGCCTAGGGGGCTTTCTGCCCCCCAGGGGGCAGATAAGGGGCTATTGCCCCATATGCCTGCCGGGGGGGGGGGCAGAAAGACTGTAGCATTTCTTTTGGGGGATGGGGGCATTGGCATGCCAATTCTGGGCAGCCCCAACCCCTAAGTATATAAAAAAAAATCCCTGGTGCCTTGTGGGCTTTCTGCCCCCCCCCGGGAGGCAGATCCGGGGCTACTGCCCACATCTGCCTCCTGGGGAAGGGGGCAGAAAGACTGTGGCATTTTTTTGGGGGGGGGCATTGGCATGCCCATTCTGGGCAGCCCCCGCCCCGAACTTTGGGGGAAAAGAAATCCTGGTGCCTAGTGGGCTTTCTGCCCCCCCCCGGGGGGCAGAAAGACTGTAGCATTTTGTTTTTTTGGTGGGGGCATTGGCATGCCCTTTCTGGGCAGCCCCCATCCCTACGTATATATACAATAAAACAATCCCTGGGGCCTAGTGGACTTTCTGCCCCCCCGGGGGGCAGATCAGGGGCTATTGCCCCCATCTGCCTCCTGGGGGGGCAGAAAGTCTTATGCCTTCTTTGGGGGGGTAGGGTGGGGGCATTGGCATGCCCATTCTGGGCAGCCCCCACCCCTGGCATATAAAAACAAATCCCTGGCGCCAAAGGGTGCGGGGGCTACTGCCCCCCAGGGTGGGCAGAAAGGCTGTCTGGCAAAATTTTATGTGGGGGAGCAAAGACCCTTGCCCAAGGGGCCCCTCCCCTCTCCCTGGTGGCTAGTGGGTG
This sequence comes from Calotriton arnoldi, assembly GCA_963921515.1. Lineage (NCBI taxonomy): Eukaryota > Metazoa > Chordata > Amphibia > Caudata > Salamandridae > Calotriton > Calotriton arnoldi. The sequence continues at coordinate 2,150,625 of CAWUFW010000724.1, forward strand.
GATCCCTGCTTGGGGATCGCCCTCTTGGGGCGATCCCTAAGCAGGGATCCACTAGGGAAGGGTACCATTGGAAAGGGGAGATTCTCCCCTTTTCAACGATACCTCTCCCATGTTTTTCGGTGCTCGGGGGGCTGAGATAGCCCCACAAGCACGAAACTGTGAAACTGAAACTAAGTTTCAGTTTCGTTTTCATTGTAATGACGACAGCGCGCCATGCATGCGATCGTCATTACAATGAAAACCCAATCCATGCTTTGGGAGGTTGGGAAAGCTCTTCCCCACCTCTCAAAGCAAAAGAAAAAAATGGGAAATCCCTCTGCTGTTTACAGCAGAGGGATTTTTTTAAAGTGTGCTCATGACGGAATGGTTCCGTCATGAGCACACTTGCACTTATGCTCATGACGGAACCATTCCGTCATGAGCATGGAAGGAGTTAAAGTTTTATGATTATTTATGGGCAAGGCCTTGCAGTGTTCCTATTGTGTATAATTTAACATTTCTCAGGATCTAATGCTGTTGTGAACTACAATTATGAAAACAGTACATTTTTTGTAATTTAATTAGCAGTGTGCAATGTAGCACACTTAAACCCCCTTGCAAAATAAGGAATCGCAAAATTTGCGATTCCCTATTTTGCGATTACATTCAAGGAATCGCAAATTGCGATTCCTTAAATGCAATGTAAGAAGCACAAAAGAAAGTGCGATTTGGCCTTAAGGAATCGTAATTTACCACCAACTTCAAGTTGGTGGTAAATTGCGATTTCACTTAAAAATGCAAATGTTTGCATTTTTTAAAGTGCCATGTGGCGCACATACATGCCCTTAGGGCATGTATGTGTGCCACATGTGCACACATGCACATTTCAGTGGTGCAACAGGGTGTCCTTTTGACACCCTGGCACCCTTGAAATTGCATTCTCAATTGCGATTCTCTAATTGGGAATCGTAAATTGAGAATGTCTTGCCATTCATTCCTATGGGCCTCCTAGCCCATAGGAATGAATGGGAAGGTATTCCTTATTTGCGAATCTCAATTTGCGATTCGCAAATAAGGAATATGTGGGATTCGCAAAATTATTTGCAAATCCCACATACATTGCATTTTGCGATTCTCAAATTGCGATTCGCCGAGAAAATCGCAAAACTGTATTTTGTTACATATGGCCCCTAGTCAAGGTCTGTGGGATGAGAGATGCGGTTGAAGTCCTCAAACCACGGTTTGTGAAACAGTTCTTTCAGGGACATAATGTCCATTCAGTAGCAATAGAAGAACACTCAGAGTTGTCAGTCACATGATGAAAAAGAAACACTTTTGTAGTGATCCAAACATAGAACCATGGTGGTATCAGGTACCTGTCACAAAACCAATGATATGCAAGAAGAAATCAGCGGAGTAGAGTGACTGTGGATTGTGATGAAAATTCTTCTGTGTAGAATTCTGATTCATATTCATAAAGCGTTGTTTCTCAAAAAGGCATCATCTTGGTCAATGTTGACTCATGCTAAGATTCATGATAAAGTAGATCAATAGTTGAGATTGTAGAATTAGTGAAATTGCAGCAGCAGGTTCCTTTGTGGAATCTGTAACTTGGTGTAAAGCTGGAGACACAGTAGGCTCTGCAGTCCCTGGATTGGGACTCAGGAAATCAGCATACTACTGTACTGTAGTCTTTCTGGGTTACTACCTCCACTGTAGGGAGAGACAGAGAGGTTCTACTCTGAAAGCACATTGGTGTCTAAAGGGGATCTGTTGAACAGAATCAAACTCACAATGCTTTTATTGTGAGAGACGGACACCTTGTTTTTCTTTGAATCAGGCAGTGGAAGCAGGATTACAGTCCATGTGTCTTCTACCCCCAAGAACTGGAATGGGTGGTCTGTAAGATGGCTCAAACACTTGTTTATCAGGACTCTTTTCTCAACTTTGATGATATATCCAACAGCAGCTTTGGAAACCTTATCTTCACAGGTGGCAGAGTTGCAATGCGTCACATTGGAAAGTTTAGTTCTGACTTACTGAATGTTTTGCAACAGAGTTTGATGAGTTTCTGGATCAGACTTCTGCCACTTCTCCAGGAAGATCGAGCCCAGGTGTATATTCCACAGAGTATATTATTTGAAGTGCAACCATTTATTACATTTCTAGGCAAATTACTTAATGCTGTCTAGATTTCCTACAGAATATGCAACCAACTAAGTACTGCATTCAATATCCTAGTGGTCAAGAGTTGTTGAACAAACCAAAGCTCGCTCACCTAACCGATTGCATACTACTCGAAATAGGTTGATGAATTGCAGATAAACAACTAGAGCAGACGTAGCATCTGTGATCCGGACATCGTGGACCATGAAACTTCAAAGATGGACGCCCCTGTTGCTGTCCTAAAACAAGACGCCGACATTCCGGTCATTGACGTACACGTAGTGTTACGTCAAGCAGGGAACCAGTGATATTCTGCGAGGGAGTGACGAGCTGTGGTGATGAAGGTCAACTCATGGAGAGCGAAGACGCCGAAAGGAGAGAAGCCAAGAGGAACCCCCGAGGGAAGGAAGAAGTTGATGCCGAGAGGAATGCCGGAGCCGAGAGAGGCAAAGACGCGGAGCGGGAGGAGGCTGCGAGAACCACCCAAGGAGAAAAACGCAAAGCTGATGAGTAAGTCTTCGCAGACAAGAGCCTTGCGTCCAGTGATCCGAAAGGATAGACGGACGTTGAGACAACCCCTGCCACGACCCCGGAAGGCCTTGGCTTTAGGCAAGTACCAGTCTTTCGGTACTTTTTGATACAACGCTGGTAGGAGGGAAAAGCTTTGGGCACATCCACAACAAGGCTTGACATATCACATAACAGTCCTCTCAGGGGAACTCCAAGTTGCTTACCAAGCAGCCAATCCAGCTGGGGTAACACCTTACCCCAAAATCAAAAAGGCCATACTAGAAAGACTTGGGTGTAATCCAGAATACTATAGGGCTCGGTTTCGCAAGGAAAAATGGACAGTAGGGGACAACCCCCGAACACTATATTACCGTATTGGAGACCTCGGGAACCGCTGGTTGCAGCCCAGTACCAATAGTATAGAGGAAGTCACTGAACAAATCTACTTGGAACAATATCTAGAAGCACCGCCCCTAACACCCGGTCCTGGGTAAAGCAACATCCTGACTTGACTGTTCATACGGCCATTGATCTAGCCTGTGCTTACCACCGCTCCCCCAAGTTCAGACTCCACCCCCAAAAACCTTCCCCGACACCTATAAAAGTAGGTCAACGAGTAGCAGCGCCAACTGGAGAGAGCCGTCCTTTGACTATACCCCGCCCTATAGCTAAACCTAATCCCCTTCCCCCCCTTCCACTTGTAAGGACCCCAATGTTATTGTTGTGCCGAGTGGGGACACATAGCCCGCCACTTCCCCTTAAAACGTGAAACAGCAGAGCCCATGGATATAGGGTTTTCAAAAAGTTGTGTTTTAGTCACAGGAGGGAATCGAGATCGATACAAGAAGGCGATACACCTAAACGGTAGACCCTTAGACGCTCTTTTCGATACAGGGTGTCATCACACCATAGTCAGTAGGGATCTTATACCCTTAGCCCAAATTAAAGATAAGGAAGTAGTGCGGGTCTCTTGTGTACACGGGGACATACGCAGAAGTCTTGTTAGAAATCGACGGAGAGCCCCTGGTACATAAAGTCGGGGTGGTTCCCTTCCTGGATGAGAAAGTACTCCTAGGAACAGACTCTCCCCGCTTCAATTACTATTTAGTTTATGTTTATGAGTTTTGTAGAGCGCATAGCTGCCCAAGGGCTTCCCAGCGCTACGGAGCAGGAGAGAGCGGGTACCAGTGACTCAACCTGGGAATAGCCATGTGTTCAGTTTTTTCCTGAAGGTAATCTCATCTGTAAGGAATCTTAGTTCTATAGGCATGGAGTTCCAAAGTTTTGGCACCAAATGCGTGAAAGATCTTCCTCCCCATTCCTCCCCATCTGAATCCTTGTGATGGGATGGCCAAAGAAAACAACATAATTGGGTGGTTGAAGGAAGCCCATTTTTCTGCCGCCGAAATAGACACCCCGTAGGAAAGAAGATCAAAAGGAAAACAGAGAAATGAAGGAAGGGACAAAGAGCAGTACCATCTGTTGTCAAAACCCCCCATTACCTGTTTTTTTCTCTCCAGAGGAGGCCCCCACTCCTTCAAGGAGTTTTAGAACTGCCCAGAAGGATGACAGCACGCTGTTTCATGCGTGGGAACAAGCACAAGAAAAAGACCCAGACAAGGTAGGCCTTTTTTTTGTGTTAGACGGGGGTTCCACCGCATTCAACAGAACAGCTGTTAGTACCTCTTGCATTCCATCCCCAAACCTTACTACTCGCCTATAGTAAAGCAGGGGGGGCACTATGGGCAAGAACATACCCATAAATATCTACTTGAACGATTGTATTGGCCAGGAATCTATAGGAAGGTCGCCAGATTTTGTGCTGCATGCCCCAGATGTCAACTGGTAAATCCTCCTGGGATAAAAAAAAGCCCCTTTATACCCCCTCCCTGTCATCGAAACTCTATTCCAGCGGGAGGGGATGGATTTAGTGGGACCCTTAACCCCGTCAGCACAAGGACACCAATACATACTGTACTCGTGGACCATGCCACACGATACCCCGAGGCCATACCCCTTTCTAGTATGACAACGTCTTCAGTGGCACATGCCATGATCTCTTTTTATTCTCGGGTGGGGTTACCTCACAAGATCCTAACCGATCAAGGTACACCATTTATGTTGTGACTGATGAGGAAGGCATGTAAACTCCTGGGAGTGCACTAGATCCAAACTGCTGTGTACCACCCACAAACAGACGGACTGGTGGACAGATATAATAAAACTATTAAGACGATGTTGAAGAAACTGGCTACGGAAAACGGAAGGGACTCGGATCGAAAACTACCCCTTGTCTTGTTTGCAATTAGAACACATGAACAAAAGTCAACTGGCTTCACTCCATTCGAACTATTGTTCGTAAGAAAGCCCCGAACGCTACTTGATATGGCAGCTGGTCTGAGGAGGAGGGAAAACCCCTTTTAGCCTGTATTGAATCCCTAAAGGAAACGTTAGCCACGTTGTGGGAGGGGGTACATAGAAACTTCGAAAAAGCACAACAAAAACAGAGCGAACTCTATGATAGGAGAAGCAAACTGGCTGTCGGGGACAAGGTCCTTGTTCTCCTATTCAATTCTGAAAAACAATTCCTAGCCATGTGGTCAGGGCCATATCAGGTAATGGAGAAAGTAACTCCAGTGACGTACAGGATAACGGTACCCCAGAAAGGTGGGTTAGGTCAAATTTACCACATAAATCTGTTAAACAAATGGGAGGAACCCCCAAAACAGAACAACCCACAAATCGTACCAATAGGTTAGGGAAACCTTACTCAACCCTTAGAAATCCCTCTACAACCTTTCTTGGCTTCGCCAGGAGAAACGCCAAAAAGGGACCCAAAGTGACCCCTGAACAAAGACAACAGATACTCCATCTTTTGAACTGCTATCCTGGTCTCGTCTCTAGCCATCCTGGACGAACCCCTCTGATAACACATGATATAATTACTTTCATATTTCACCATACTAATTCACCACTAATCCTTTATGGGTTTCCGGAGTAGCGTGCTACTCGCCAAAAAAAAGCGATTCAACACCCCATCAGGGGTTAGAAGCGCTATATAAATACAAACCTTCTTTCCTCTTCTATCCTTCTGCTATCCTTCCGAATCCAAATAACTGACTAACATATCCACCACTTAAAATGTACTTGCATGTTTCACTATACTAATTCAACACTAATCCTCTATGGGTCCCGGAGTAGCGTGCTACTCGCCGAAAAAGCGCTTCAACGCCTCGTCAGCGCTATACAAATGCAATTACAATACAATACAATATAGTCACAGAAAAGGGGCGGGTTATCAAGCTAAAACCATACAGAATCCCAGCAGCCAGATGCCAGGCTGTAGAACAGGAAGTAGAGACAATGATAAAGGCTGACATAATAGAACCATCACCTGTGGTACTCGTTCCAAAACTGGATGGGAGTATTCGATTTTGTATCAACTTCCGTCAGTTGAATGTTCATTCTAAGTTCGACACCTATCCAATGCTAAGGGTAGACAAGTTAATTGAAAGGTTGGGGGGAGCCAAAATAATGTTAACATTTGACTTGAACAAAGGCTATTGGCAAATACCCCTTTCACAAACAGCCAGGGAAAAGACTGCTTTTTCCACACCCTGAGGGCTGTATCACTTCAAAGGGATGCCCTTTGATCTACACGGTGCTCCCGCCACCTTTCAAAGAAAGGGCACACCAACATTTTGCTGTTCCTTACTTAGATGACATAGTTGTCTATAGTACCAGTTAGGAGACACACCTACAACATTTACACCAAGTTCTCAGTACTCTAAAACAAGCAGGATTAACACTATACCCTAAAAAAACAACCCTCGCCACCGATCATATAAAGTACTTGGGCTATACCATTGATGCAGGCACAAATAAAACCACAAATCAATAAGCTTGAAGCCATACAAAACATCCCCCACCCTACAACAAAGAAAGAAATCCAATCCTTTCTGGTCCTTGTAGGATACTATAGCCGGTTTATACCTCAATTTTCAGAAATTGCCAGTCCCCTCATGGACCTTATCTCTCAAAAGCACCCCGATATAAAAGTAGCCTGAATGGTATCCCAAGAGAATAATTTCAAATGACTAAAATACCTTCTTTCTCATGCCCCCTTACTCATATGTACTGATTTCAATAAACTGTTCGTTCTTCAAACTGACGCCTCCGGTCGGGGCCTGGGAGCTGTACTTTCTCAACCTGATCAACAAGGGGACTTACGACCGTCCGGTTTCTCAGTCGGAAATTATTTCCGCGGGAAGTTCACTACACCACAATGAAGAAAGAATGCTTGGCCATAAAATGGGCCATGGAGGCACATCCGTATTACTTGCTGGGTCGGTCCTTCATTCTTCTCACCGACCATGCCCCTTTCTCTTGGCTGGCTACTCATAAAGACACTAACCCGAAAATATTGAGATGGTTTCTAGCTATCCAACCTTTCTCTTTTCAGATAAATCATGTCCCAGGGAAGCTACAAGGGAACGTGGACTTTCTTTCCCGTTGTCCAGTTTTGACATGGCCCGAAAGTCCATGCCTGGAAGGGAGGCAATGTGATCCGGCCCTCGTGGTCCATAGGATCTCAAAGATGGTCGCCCCTGTTGCCGTCCTAAATCAAGACATCGGCATTCCGGTCGCTGACTTACACGTCAGCGTTACGTCGAACAGGGAACCAGTGAAATTCTACGAGGAAGTGACGAGCTGTGGTGACGACGGTCGACTCATGGAGAGCGAAGACGCCTAACAGAGAGTCGCCAAGAGGAACCCCTGAGGGAAGGAAGAAGACGCCACCGATCAGAGGGACGCCAAGGGAAACGCCGGAGCCGACAGAGGCAAAGATGCGGAGTGGGAAGAGGCTGCGAGGACCACTCAAGGAGAAAAATGCGAAGCTGATGAGGAAGGCTTCCCAGACAAGAGCCTTACGCCCAGTGATCCAAAAGGAGAGAAGCACGCTGAGACGACCTCTGCCATGACCCCGGAGGGCCATAGCCTAAGGCAAGTACTAGTCTTTCTGTACTTTTCGATATGATGCTGGTGGGAGGGAAAAGCTTAGAGCACTGGCACAACCAGGCTTGACACATCACATAACAGTCACAGGTGTGGTGAGGGAGTTTATAGTAGAAAAACTGTCTACCAAACGACCTTGAAATTGACCCTCATCTTGTTTATTCCAAGGGAACAAACACTTATTGCTGGGGGCCGAAGACGAGAGTTCAGAAAAAAGAACTACCAAGACCAGCGGACAAGAAAACCAGAAGTCTTACACATCTTAATGTTTTGTAGTTTGTTCTGGGTGTCTGCTAAGACCTGACATTGTTACAAATAAACCCCTTTCAGCCTAGTGAACTTTAAGTCTGGGAGTTTCCTTACGTGACCACAGCATCCCTGTAAATCTTTGAGGTGAACGCAGGACCATTGTGTGAATTTGCGACCGCTCAAGCATATCAGCATTACTTTGTGGCCCAAACCCATAGGAATCTGGAGCATGAAGCAACAGAAAGTAATATACAAATAATATTAGTTACATCTGTGATTAGCCCTGACATGGTCAATGGAAGCGATAGGGCAATCAAAATTGTCGTGTAGTTCCTAGGAATCCCCAGGACCTGCGCCTTTTGGATGATCTAAACTGAGGGCTTGGTGTCCCGACCGCTTCCGGACACCCCCACAGGATATGTCAGCCGTTAGACCAGCTACCTCTACAGTGCCTCTACCACCCCCCTGTATCTTACAGTGGTGTAGGTAGTTTCTGGCAACCACTGAACATGACAACCCTGATTCCTCAGGGATCGTGGAAAACAGTACAGTACGTTTCGCTCAGACACTCGTGCTTGCGTTCTCTCAGAACATACACAGGATGGCTATTAGGATGTTTCAATAAGAATTTATTGGTCCAGCGAAAGCCTCATGTAAAACATATGTGCTGCGACAATCAGGAGACAGAAGCATACAAAAGAGATTGCTAGTACCAATATAGTAAATAGTAGACACATTTCTACCATAGTGCTAAGAAGATGAACATAAGCAGTTCAGATAAAAACAGTAGCACTTGGCAAATTCCTAAAATGCGCGCCCTAAGTGATTTGCCTAAATGCACCTAGCCTACATTTGTATATGTATCTATGTGTGTAGCCAAGAAACACCTAGGGATGAACCAGCCTCCTCACCTGATGGTTGAGAACAAAGGACCCCGTCTCTGCTTCGAGGATGACACCCTGCAAGGGATATCAGACCGCTGCGTGTCGAAGATTCAGCATGCAGGACCCCGTGTCAGCTTGGAAGGAATTCTCCTCTAATTTGTAGGGGGGAGTGAGGGTCTTTTATACTAAAGTGGTCACTCAGGGTTTTTTCTAGAATCAATATGTTTTGAAAACAATCATGGATGTTTTGAAAACAATCATAAATGTTTTGAAAACAATCACCAATGCTTTTCTAAACAAATGCGATCATGCACAGCTGGCTGTTGGCCAAGGATGAAGAAAGTGGTGACCCTTATACAGAATAATTCTGCCGTGCCTGGGGACATGTTTATGTACGTCAGGTACAGGGATTATGATAGAATACTAAGAGCCTGGTGTTGAAGAGACAGGAGCAAACTACTAGGTAAAAGGTCACCTGTTTAGAATTGTTATTGTCGTGTGGATAGGGCAAATGTATGTAATAGGGGTATACATGACAGGACTAGCCTAAAGGACATGACACCCACTCCTCATCAAAAGGTCAACAAGGTCAGCTAGATAATGATAAAGCTTAAGGCCATTAAAAAGCATAAAAATTCTTTACAATAAAAAAATACTAAAATGCACTTTTAAAAGCCTGAAAAAATGTCCATAAAAGAAAAGTCATTTTTCCCTAAAAAGGCGTTCAAAAGGTCCTCTAAACTTGTATACGTTGTGATTATTGCACTGAGCACCTTGAAAGCCATGAAGCTAATTTAGAGCCGAGAAGAAAAATAAAACAAAGTCACACTCAACCTTCAATTTGGTAAATGTTTAAAAAGTTGCCAAACGGTTCCCTGCACAGGAGAGGCCAAATCGTTTATGAATCCTGTACTGAAGACTCAACATCGCTGAACATCGTATCCGCAGGTGGCAATCCCTCTAGAACTTCCAGTATCATGTCGAGTGAGCAAAGATGTTCATCTCTGGTTCCCACAGCAGCCACCGGGGAAGAATTAGATGCATGCATGCCTGATACAGATGCCTGTACCTCTGGAGCAGAGCCGATTTCCCTTCCAACAGGAGAGGAAGCATCCCCTGGAGGCTCCAAGAATGTTGTCATCAACATGGGAATACGCTGGGGACAACTGCGCACGTGGGCCTGCAAAGGCGCCAGTAGCACTTCTATGTCCGACGGCGCAACCGATGGAAGGGTCAGACACAGGTCCAACACGCAGCCGAATTCGCAGAAGAGGCAACAGAACACAGGCAGGACACAGTCTAGCCAGACCCATCTGAAAGACAGGAACCAATGCTCACTCAGCTCTCGAAACCGAGGCGTAGTCGGGTAGAACACCATACGCCCACGACAACGTCGTTCCAGCAGTGTTCACTCCATGTCTTGAGGGATTGAGACGTCCACTGCGAAGCAATAGGATTAAAATCAGGATGCCCCTACTGATAGCAGGACCAAAGGAAGCCCTCCAAAAACACTTCCAGGTACGGAGTGTATGAAAGCTGGAATTGCTCCAAAGATGGTATGAAAGGTGGTTAAGAGACCTGATACAAGTCGCTTAAATAAGTGTACAATCCCACTCGTATCAGACATGTTAAAGATACGATGAATCATTTCTCCGAAATGGATTGAGAAGTTCATACGAACCAGGGCCTGTATCTCTGCTGAAGACCTTGCAACCTGGAGATCAAAAGTCTCTCGGGCTGAAGTTGAGGCCACATTTTGTTGAAACAACATGGCTTTCAGTCTGCTCAGTGAATCAAACCTTATACTGGAAACATTCAATGAAGGCCACAGTGGTGCCACCCTAACTGTGCGAGCCGGGGGAAACAATACTTGCTTACAGCAAACAACCCTGAAGTTTACTGTGACTAGATATGCAATGCCAGGCGCCATTCCACAACAGCCTTGATCATTCAGCACTAAATAACTTCCATTCGAAAGCAATTAAAAAAACGGATGAATCACGGCAGCTGGGGAGCCTTTCAAGTAGCAAGATAAGTTCGCTTTGACGCATTACACGTTCCATGAAGAAACACTTCTTTGCACACTTAAGACCCACTTAAAGCCTTCCAGCAGTCAGTATCAATTAAGAAAACTTCAGTGTCCTTATTTCTGTACCTACATCTATACGGTAACTCACAGGTTTCCTGTATGTACCCTTCACCTAACGCTTCATACCTGCCTGCTTGGATATATCTAAGGAAGTATTGGAACTTAAATGTCGTGATTGGCAGTGTGATATAGCCATGAATGAAAATTTGCCTATCTGTAGTGCTGGTAAGTTTCAATTCTATTAAAGACACAGAGGCGAGGATTATGCCTTCTTCCTTCGCTTTATTTTCCACAGCAGCATATTTTTTTTAATACAGAGTAACCAACTACATTTCCCATGAACAATAGGGAAAAGACAAAGTCTCAACAGGAGTCCTTCCTCGCTGTCTGCACTTCAGCCAGCCAGTATAGTCCCTTCACGCTGTTTCCTCTTCCTCTTTCTTCGCGCGAACCATTTCCTGTCGGATTTCACGCTTGTTTCGAACCATCATTTCCTGTAAAATAGGTAGTGTCAGAGGACTGGGCTGGAACCAATTGCAGTATAGCACACTCAACAACAGCACATAATTAAAGTCATCAACTCATTATCACAGTTCTAAAGCCCCATGAACGGTTTACTTACATTAGAACGGGGAAGGGTCCACATCTTTAGAGGTCATTGGGCGGGATAATCCTCGCCTCCGTGTCCTTCATAGAATTGAAACTTACCAGCACTACAGCTAGGCAAATTTTCATTCTATGTCAGGACCGGAGGCTCAGATTATGCCAGTTCAAAGCCAGTGGCGGCTGGTGACATTTTAAAGTGGTGAGGCGTAAATGCCTGTCTTGGATGCCATGAGGCGAGTGAGCCTAATTCTTACAGTTCTGGCGGCCAAACAAAGACCATAGCAACAGGAACAGTAACCCACTGAACTACCTTAACAAAAACAATAAGGGTCAAATATAAACATTCCTGAAAGTAACAAGCTGTCAATATTTGTACCTCACGGACGAAAAGCAAATGACAAGACTTGCTGTCTTCGATCAACCAATAAGGGCAGCCGAAAAAAACCGATTCAAACCTTCAAGATGTTTTATGTAACAAAAAAGAGATCCTCAGACAGAGACCTTCACTCCAGGCGTCTGAAAGAGTTGAATATTATTGGGCAGCAGCCGCAGCACTAGCTCTCGGAAAAGCACAGAAACCTTCACTTTGACTTTTTTTTTTTTAAAGAGTTTAATGAATTTATTGCGGAAATAAAAATAACTCGAAATTTCTGCAGTGTTTTGCCACGAGGTAGTGTTGTAGATTAATTATTTAACTAAGTGCACGCAGCTCCCTCCTCATTCTTTTCTCTCACACATCACGTCTTACTTCTCTATTTTGCTGGTAAAAAAAGTAAATCAAACTCTTGGTTTTAAGCAGCTTAGCTAACAAATTAAGATTTTATCATCGTTACATAGTGATGCAGTTCATTTTACACAAGCTCACCCTGGCCTTTTTGCTACATAAAGCGCGACCTCTTATTACCGGAGATGATATCTTAATGATTCCATTTATAGAGTCATTCAGGTTACAAATCCCACTTGTGAGGCTGCGCGCTCTTTTCATTTACATTTTTACATGTATTATTGGGTTTCCTTCAATTTCCTACAAATGATGACTTGCGAGAGAGTGGGACAAGCAAGACTGGAGGACTGCTTATGTTACCCCCGCACATGTTGCCTGATTACTCGAGTCGCCTGATTGAAATAAAATATTCAAGAGTAAGACACAGCATCAAAGCACGCTAAAAAGGGTTTTTTCTCACTACATGAAAATGTCCGGCCCTCTTGGCCTCTCTGAGGCTGAAGAAGACGCCACCGCCGGACAGCTATAAACTCAATTTTGGTTCAAACTAGAGCTGAACGTGTACTGTGCTAAGAACGTAACATTAGTAAAAGTATCTGTATCAGCATTGTAAGCAATACTCGCGGGGGGAGGGGGGTCTCGCGGGGGGGTGGGGGGCCGCGGGGGTTTGAAAATAAAGTAGAAGCTGCTTAAACTTACCTGACCAGGTCCGCCGCCTCTGCTGTCTGCTTCTGGGCCGGGGTCCGCGTTTGGCACCTTCACCAGCGTCGTCGTCTTCTGCGTGAGTGGCTACTGGCTGGCAAGCCCTCTCAGGCTCTCAGCCAATCCAGACGCTGCTCCAGAGTCCAGCAGCGCCAGGATTGGCCTGGAGCAGGGTCACTCCCTGCCCATTAGGAGACCGGGGGCTGCAAATGAAGCAACCCTCGCTCTCCTAAGGGGAAGGCTTAGTGCGCATGTTCGGGCTGGTCTTAAAAATGACCAGCCCAAAAACGAACATGCGCACTATTGCGCTGTCACTCACCCTGAGTGCTGCCGCAGCCCCACCCCCTTCAGCGTCCCTTCTACCTCTGACGCTAATTCCATTCCAATCAGGAGTCCTGATTGCTGGAATCAGCGTCAGAAGCAGAACGATTCCTAAATGGGGCCGTGGGCCCGTGGCAATGGTGGGGCAACGCCCGAACGCCTCCAATGGACGCACCGCCACTGTTCAAAAGCTTGTCGACTACTAGCCGTGCCACCTCCAGTACTGGTTTGAAATAAAACCTCTTAAAGGTGGAGTCAGAGGACCAATTGGCCGCGCGCATCAGATCTGCCAAACTCGCTCCCAGGGAAAAAGCCTTAGAGGCCATCGCTCCTCTCGCAGAGTGAGCACCAAATTGCTTAGTATCAATCCCCGCCTCCTGCATTACCCAACACACCCATCTGGCGATGGTCGGGACGAGACTGCTCTGTACGGTTTACGTAGCGCAATGAGCAGCTGCTTCTCACCCGGAGGGCGAGTTTCTTCAGTCAATTCTTCATAAGCACGGAGGCACTGCACCACACACAGTTTAGGGGAGTCTGGAAATGCTGGGTACGAGATGACCCTGGTATTACACTTGGTCCTTCTACTTACCGTGAATGATACCCCCTCCGGGGAAAACACTGTAGCCAATATGTCCAAAGCTCTCACATCGGAGACGCGCCTGCACGAGACCAGGCATAACAGCATTGCCAATTTGGCAGTTACTTCCTTACGAGACAGAAACCTATTTGGCTGCCAGGAAAGAAAAAGGTTCAACACCCGGTTCACGTCCCAGAGGACGGAATACCGAGGCTCCGGAGGGAGAGAGAGGCGAATCCCTCTGAGAAGCCGACAAACCAAAGCGTGTTCACCCACCGGAGAGCCCTGCACCATAATGTGACCGGCTGAAATCGCAGAGCGGAAGGTATTAATGGACCGATAAGCCAGGTCATCCCCCGCAAGACTCGCCAGGAAATTAAGGATGAGGACTACATCTGCCCCCACGGGATCGACACTCCATCGCACACACCAACGACGCCATCTGTGCCAGGCTGACTGGTATCTCTTGGTCGTGCTGTCCGCCCATGCCTTGGTGAGCAAGTCCTCAGCCTTTTCCGATAGGCCTGGGAGTGACCAGTGACGCCGGAGATACGCCAGGCCATCATCCTCAACGTTCCCTCCACTACCAGCCGATGGGGAACGAGGTCGGGATTGAGAAGAATGTGAGGAAAGTGGGGGAGTCGGACTGGAGAATCCCAAGAAAGTTCCAGTAGAACCGGAAACCACACTTGAGACCTCCACAAGGGCGTTATCAACACCACCTCCGCCTGCTGGCGGCGAAGTAGTGCGGACACTCGCGTGATCATGGAAAACGGAGGGAAGGCATAGCCGTGCTCACGCTGCCAGTCCTGAAGAAACGCATCCGTCGCCTCCGCTTGAGGATCTGGCCGCCAACTGAAGTATCTCAGTAACTGATGATCCAGCCGTGACGCAAAAAGGTCGACCGAGAAGGGGCCCCGTTTCCCCGACAACTGGGAGAAGACCTGAGGGTCCAGCTTCCACACGCTGGCATCCAGGAGATGACGAGAGTGCCAGTCGGCCACTTCGTTCTCCCCGCCCTGGGAGGTATTCCGCCGTCACCGAAATCTGGTTGTCTAGGCAGAAGTGCCAAAAATCCCTCGCTAGGTTCGCCAACATTCTGGACCAGGTGCCACCTAGGTGGTTGATGTACCGGACCGCCGAGATGTTGCCCATCCTGAGAAGAACGCCCGATTGCACCCTGTCCTTTGTCCAGCATTGCACCGCAAACGACCCTGCCAGCAGCTCCAGGCAGCTGATGTGCAATGATTGTTCGTGAGTGGACCAGGCTCCACCTGTGGAGAATTCTCCGCACCTGGCCCCCCAACCGGAGCGGCTGGCGTCGGACTCAATGACGATATCCGGAGCGGAACCGAATATCGCTCGACCATTCCACGCCTCCATGTGGGTAAGCCACCATTCCATCTCATCCGTCAGGGGTATCGACTGGGAGTACGTCAAGCCCTTTCTGAGATGGTGTGCCTTTAGGCGTTGCATGGCCCAGTAATGTAAAGGCCTGGGAAAATGGCCTGTATCGAGGAGGAGAGAAGGCCTACGAGACGCGCCAGCTGACACAAGGAAATCTGCGTCTTCGCCACGGTCTGGCGCAGTTCGTGCCTGATCTTCGCCATCTTCCTGGCGGGAAGACTCAGAGTGGAAGAGACGGAGTCTACATTGAAGTCTAAAAAGGTTGCACACTGGACCGGAACCAAAAGGGACTTCTTCTCGTTTATGACAAACCCCAGACCCTGGAGGAGGTCCACCGCTGTCTTCAACTGACTGGACAGCCTCCTGGGGCACTGATCCAGAAAGAGCATGCCGTCCAAGTAGACGATCATTCGAACACCCTGCGCATGCAGGAACTCCACCGCCGGTCTGAGGACCTTTGTGAAGCACCACGGAGCGGAGGATAGTCCGAAAGGAAGAGTGGTGAATTCGAAAAACTGCCCTTCCCACCTGAATTGCAGAAAACACCGATGAGGGGGAAAGACAGGGACCGTCAGGTACTCATGCTTCAGGTCGAGCCGGACCATCCAGTCGAGAGGTCTCAGCACATCCCTTAGGAGGTGGATACCCTCCATTTTGAAGTGGCGGTAAACCACCCACTCGTTGAAACTTTTCAAGTTGATGGCTGGCCTCCGGCCGCCATTGACCTTGTCGACTAAGAAAATGTTGCTGAGAAAGCCACCAGGATGCTCTGTCGCGCAGCAAATTGCCCCTTTTTGGAGGAGGGCGGAGACCTCGTCGCGTATCAGCTCTAAATCCCGCTGAGAAAAGGAGATGGGACGGGTGCGGCTTAGCTGACGTGGACGGCCATGAAACTCCAACTGGAAGCCCTGGACCGTCTGCAGCACCCAAGCCGGAAAAAACAGTGCTAAGCGTCCCCCCACCTGCAAGCTCGCTGAGGGTAGCACACTCACCTTTTCCAGCACTATGGTGCTGGCCTCGTTGGCCTCCGCGGCCACGGAACTTCTGTCCTCTGGTTGGGTAGAAATTGTTGAAGCGGGCATTGTTCTGGTATTGCCCACGCCCGGAGCCTTGCCCCCTGTCAGGGTTGGAGAAGCGGCCCCCTGCCACGACCGGCCCCTTGGAAAACCCGGGGAGTAAAGACCTTCCTGATGTTCGACTGGGCTCTGTCTAGTGAGGTAAAAGTCGCCACAAACTTGCCCAGCTATTTGACGAACGGGTCGCCAAAGAAGCCCCCCTGGGCCACGGAGCCTGCCTCCGAAGAAGCCAGGTCACCTAACTTTGGGTCCACCTTAATCAGGAGGGACCGCCTTCTCTCTGTGGAGAGTGCGCAATTCGCGTTCCCTATAAACACAATCGCGTGCTGCGCCCAGCTCAAGAGTACTTCCGGGGAGATGAGGGCACCGGATACCTTGGCCTCTTCGGCCATGTTGAGAATTTTAGTGACAGGCCCCACTGCATCTAGCAGCTTGTTCTGGCATGTGCGCCAGGAGCGATCAATACCCTTTTTAGGGTCCCTTACAAACTTCGCCAGGAAGGTTGCCATCTTAGGGTCTATTTCTGGCGTTAGGGCAACCTTCCCTTCCAAACTGAGGCGGGGGCACTCCGCCCGAAGGCGGTTGCGAGCGTCCTTGTCCATTGGCTTGTGCAGACGGCTCGCCACATACTAGGCCACTTTATCCCTGGGAACCCAATCCATAGACCTAGGGTGGACAATGTCGTCCGGGTCCAACATGTCAGAGGCCCCCCCTGGGGCAGGAGTGGCGGTCGGGAGCCAAGTCCTAGAGGAACCTGCTTCCTCGTCTGTGTCCCCAGGGGAATCGCCATTGTCAAAGGGGTCTGGGGAAGCGGTGCGCGGAGGCGTTGGGGTGCAGTCCGCGGGGGGCACCGGGTCAGTCTGCGGGGGCACCTGCGCCAAGAAAGCCTGCTTCAAACATGCGAACGCATCTACATCAATCCCTTGAGAGCATGGTTTCTTAGCAGGGGGAGAATCGATAGGTTGAGGTACAGGAGGAGACTTAGGGGTAGCTGGCGCGGGAGCAGCCCACTTGGCGCACTCTTTCGCTATCTGCGCTGACAAACGTTGCTCCAAAGGCTCCATGGCTTGGTTGACAGCCCTGTAGATGGAGTCATCCACCGCCTAAGTAGAAGTCATCATCCCAGGGGAGGTACGCCAAGGGATCCTCCTCCTGGTACTGATCCTGCTCCGACTGCATGGTCAGGTAAGTATATCGCCGTAGGGCACGCAGGAGCACAGGCAGCTTGGTGCTGAAAGCACTATTTTAAAGGCACTATAGGCGCTCTTATAACAGGCTGGGAGGGAGCCCAGACAAATAAAGGTGGCCAAAGGCACACGATTAGCGGGATGAGCCCCAGGGACACACCAGCCCTTTGATCACAGGGCAGCCACCCGGGACAGTGTCCCACAGGCACCACAAATCACAGTGCAATTACGACCCCGCAGGGTGTTCAAGGATGCAGTACAGACCCTCAGGAGGGCGTTCAAATGAAAAATCAGGGCAATACAGACCCCCAAAGGGCGTAAACCGGGTGGCAGGGGGCAAGGCTGAGTTCTCACAGGGCAGCGCTCGTCAGGACTCTAATGTCAGTGCCTGACTCGCGCTGCCCATAGAGAGTGCACCTATGCCCCCTGGCGGCGGGAGGACCACACCGCACCTCGCTGGGAAGCAGTCACGTAAGGTACGTTTAAAACGTCCCGTGACTGAAAGGGAATCTGTGCATAACAGGAATAAACAAAGCGCTAGCAAACGCCACCAAAATTAGCCAATTAATAACCCCCCATATCAGGAGAAGAAAGAAAAATGACCTATCTGCTGCTGAGCAGCGAAGAAAGAGGAAGAGGAAACAGCGTGAAGGGACTATGCTGGCTGGCTGGAGTGCGGACAGCGAGGAAGGACTCCTGTTGAGACTTTTTCTTTTTCGTATTGTTCATGCGAAATGTATATGGTTACTGTGTTTTTAAAAAAATATGCTGCTGTGGAAAATAAAGCGAAGGAAGAAGGCATAATCTGAGCCTCCGGTCCTGACATAGAATTAACCATTCAGTAGACGGTGACTCAGCTACTGTGAAAGGTAACTTCTCTAATTTTTCAATGAGCAGCATGGTGTACTTTGCATCTCTGCATGCCATAGTCAACTGTCTTTCGGTCAGATTGCAAACCGAAAACAAACTTGTTCTGTTAATGTACCGCCATGGCACGTGGCCTGAACGCAATGATTGCAGCGTCCAGCTTAAAAGCATAATGGAGCACTATTGATATTGCCCATGTTGTAGAATAAACAAATCTTGTTCCATTATGTCTATTGCTGAGGACACAATGTTGCCCAGTGAATAAATACGGGGAGAATGTGTGGTCATACCATTGTCTACCACAGCCAGGGCCTTTTTCTAGGTTAATCCTATCAATTTCACGTAATCTCTCAGCAGCATCTTGTTGGGAGACTTTCCACAGTTCATTGTAGATGGCATATAAGAAGCGTTTTTTACGCGGTTTCTTGGAACCTAACAAGAAATCCCCAAGATCCATGTTTTCAGCTAGAAGGGACAAGTGTTGTTTCACCTGTTGTAGTGTTGAGGTTTTTAGCCATTCTAGGCACAACTTCCCAACACTATAAGAAGTCACTACCCCTGGGTCGTCTGTGTGTACATAGCGTGGGTCGGGCCTGTGGATACTAAACCCTCTGGTGGTACCCTTGAATCTTGATTGACACCTATTTATGTCGATAGGCCAAACCAACCATTCCTTCCAATTGGGAGCTGAAGAATTGTATGTACCATTCTGTATCCTTGTACCCAGTACCTCCTCACTAATCAGTGTGTCATTCGATATACCTTCAATAGATATGTGCGAGGGGATGCGTGGTGTTTTCAGGTCTTTAATTTTTGCAAACCCGTAGCAGGTAGTTTGTTGCACTGTTCTGTTCAGGAATATTATCTGTAACGGTATGAGGCAAGCTCTAAATAAAGCCTCTGTTCCCTAAACTTGCCAATCTTTCGGCCCCCAGATGGATTTTGTGTCTATCGTGTCCCTCCAATAGTCGAAACCTTGTATAGACAGTTGGGAGATAAAAGGTGCTGAATATATGAGCTTGGTATTTGTCAGCATCATTTTCTTCGCAATTGCATTTGTTTGCGTGAGCCTAATAGTATGACATTGGGTCTGATGTATTGAACCCTGAAAAGTATGCAAATTTATGTGCGAATGTGGCAGAACTACCTTTCAGTGGTGTCGGGCAATGTTCCCATTGATGGTAAGTGTTTACAGTGCGTGGAACACTAGATCTGTGCAGAAAGTGATGACCATAATGCTGGTAACAATACATACTGTTGAAGTCAGGTGTATCTTCGTACAATTCCTTGTAAGAAAATGCAGCAGATTGTTCTAAATCTGAGAGCATAGCATTTACAGTCTCAGTGTCCCAATCATCAGAGAGTGTACTCGGGGTAATGAAATCGTTCATTGAAACTTTAAACACGTGTGGAATTTTTAAACGTTCAGTAGGACCAAATACATCATATGAAACCCTATCCCAAACTATACTATCTGGTACTGGAATTGCTGTAATGCTCACTAGGGACAAGTCTCTTTGTTCACGGTGTGCTGACGTATGTGGTTTCAGGACCAAGTTCACAGGTTGCACTGCAGAGCATTGTGGGAGGTAATGTCCATTGAGTAGTAGGAAAAAGACAGTTACTATGCCAATCCAAATTAACAGGAATATGATCCCTAATGCAAGCCAAAGATGCAGCCATGGGGACACAAACTAAGTCTTTTTCAGCCAAAGACAGAATTGCCAAAATGTTTCTTTCTTGGAAATGGGTGGCGTTTGCTCAGGTTCACTTGGATCTGACGAAAAGTCATTGAAGTTGATGAAGTAGATAGACGCAGTTCTATCTATCTTTGGGAGCTCAGCAGAGTTTGTAGAACTGGCATTTGCTTCTTGTGAAGACACATTAATGTAAACTTCATTATTGGGCCGAATTGCAATTTGCGTTTCAGTTTCATTTGGATGTTGTTCTGTTTCAACAGGTGTAATTCATACTTTGTTGTTGGCTACTCCGGCATCTTGCGCAGAGGAGTCTTGAAACGTTAGCAGTCTTTCCATCTGAACTTCCTGTATAGTAGCGAGAGGAGATCTGCGGCTACCCAGGACTCCACGTAGCCTGCTGTTGAGAATCGGCTACATAGTGTGGTTTGATCAGATCAATGGAGACAAATCTTTTTTCTTTTTTGCCGGCAAGAGGCGGAAGAAGTACTGTTCTTGTTCCCTGCACCGCCAGGACAGGTACAGGTGTGTTCTGTAGGATGGCCCAAACTCCGGTTTCACTTCCTCAGTGGCGGTGCGTTTTACTTGGACGTTGCTTTGTGAAGCCCGGAATTCATTGAGTTCCTGTAAAACAGCCAAACGATCATTCAATTCAAATGATTTACATCCACCACTGTGCTGGCACAATTGAGGTCAAGTACCCACATTCTTGTCCCAAACAGTCTCATAGGGGGTACGTCCTCCTAAGGATTTTCTTGGCATATTGTTTAGTGCCCTCTGGACTCCATGTAGGTGATTGACCCAACTACCGCCTGCACCTAATACCCTTGCTGTTAAGGATTGCTTTAGGTCCCAGTTTTTCCTCTCCACCACCGAATTTTCCTCGGGATGGTGGGGGAGGAGTACCGCAAGGCCACGCCCATACTTTCCATGGCTTCCTTGTAAGCCTGAGAGCTAAACGCAGGGCCACGGTCGGAATGTAACGTGCCAATTGCGTATGTCCCGATGAAGACTCGCAAATCCTTTATAACAGTTCGAGAGTCAGCCGAGCGCTGAGGCCAAACCCATAGAAATCTAGAGCATGAATCCACTGCCACCAAAATGTACTTGTAAGCCCCGTCTGAATTTAAGGGGCCGAAGTGATCTAAATAGACACATGCGAGAGGTCTGTCTGAAATTAATTATGGTGTTTGTGGTGGCCGTGCTACGGTGGAACCTTTCATCTGCTTACAGATGTCGCACTTTAAGACATAAGCCTTTGTTTGTTTAGCCAAACTCGGCCACCAGAATCGCCGCTTCAGTAATGAAATTGTACCAGTGACTCCTGCGTGTGCTGAGCCCAGACCCTCGTGCGCAGCTAGAATTAAACCTAATCTGCGATCCATGTTTGGTATAACTCTATCCCCCAGTCCTGGAATTTGAGCGATACAGTGTGTTTTGTGCATCTAATTTATAGGAATATTTGAGTGGAAAGCTGTTCTTTGAGGCGTTGACAGCTATCAGTATGTCTCCGTCTATCCTCGTGCTAGAACGAGTGATTGCAGCAACGGCAGCAGTTCACACTGTCGCCTTGGCAGCTACATCAGCCAGTGAATTCCCTCCAACGTGTACGCCAACACGTTGATGACTCAAGGTGTGAATAACTTGAGCCCGTGGCAGGCATGCTTTCAGCTTTGCCACTTGTTCCCATAACAAATTATGTTTAATTGTGCAACCCTTGGAATCTCTAAATACATTCTGGCCCCAGTAATGAAGATATTCATTATAGGACGGCACACAGTAAAACGGATCGCACACTATCAGTGTGGGGAATTCCCGATCTGTATACTGTAGTGCTAGTATCAGGGATTTCAGCTCTGCCAACTGTGCTGTACAATCTCCTAGAGATTCTGTAGTCGTATTGCTGGAATGGAACTCACCGTCCCGCATACGCCCCTTCACTATAGCACATGCTGTGCTATACTGTTGTTTACTTCCTATGGCAGGCTGAGCAGAACCATTAGTATAAATGATGTATTCATATTTCTCTAGAGGCAAGATTTCATTCGGGAGAGGGTATTCTTGTTCGTTCTGCAGGAACGCTTGTGTTTTTAATGTAGAATCGTATTTGTAATCTACATCTGTTGCAGTGAGAGAATTAGCCCATTGTATCCATCTCTGATGCAGTGCTTTTGCATTTGGAATGCTCGCTTTGGTAACAGCTTCTAAAGTCGGTACCAGGGTTACAACGATTATGCGTTTCCCCTGTGTTAGTGCTCTTTCTTTCACTATAGCAGTCTGTACTGCGGTCAATATTTTTTCAGTGGCCGCAAAGCACATTTCAGCATTTGTGTATAAATGTGAATTGTATGCTGATTGGGACTGTCTCACCTTCATTGAAAGTGAGGTAAGTATATCCTGATAAACCCGGTACCACCCGGATCACCAAGTTAGTGGTATTCGCACGTGTGTGCAAATGTTTAGATGCTATCATGTCAGCCTGAACTGAACGTAGAGTATCTGTGTGTTGCTGTATCCACTGATGTCATGTTAAATCAGGTCTGATTAAGTCATAGAAAGGTTTTACTCTTTCTGCGTAATCTAGAATGTATGTTCTGCCAAAATTTAGAAATCCTAAAATGGATTGCAAACCTTTGAGAGTCTTTGGAGGTTGGAGCAGCGCGCATTTTTCTAAAAAGTTGGCTGCCAGGCTCTTGCCTTTACTTGATAGCTCATATCCCAAAAATAGGACATTGAGATGGGCAATTTTAGATTTCTATTTCTTGAAATTAAATTTGTAGCCCAAATTGGCGAATCCCACAAATATGTTGTTCACCCTGCTCAAGTGTTCAAGTAATTCATCGTCCATCAGATAGATGTCATCTACATAGGACACTGCCTCCTCATCGCCTGTATGTAATATTTCTAACACTCTTGTTGAGAATATACCCAGGCTGTTCTTATACCCTTGAGGCAAATGACGGAAGAGACACTGAGTGCCGAGGGCAGAAACTGCTGTCAAATATCTGCTGTCTGGAGCTATATATTGGCTGAAGAATTCATTTGAGATATCTAATGTCGTTTTGTATTTCTTCCACATAATGTTTTTTTGATAAACAATTTTATTGATTTTGCAGAAAGATATTGATAAAAACATAGGTACAAACAGTACAGCATGATCTACAGCATCACAACCTGCAACATTCGGCGAATAAAATAGTCTTGCAACAATATACATTGCTATTCCTCCGTCTTCAGAGGGGCACAAGGAATTAGATCCAAGAAAACAAGGAAGTTAATCAATCCACCATCCCCAACCATTTACCCCTGACCTTTCGATGTTTAGCCGGACAGCCCCATGCCTCATATAATGTCAATTCTTGTGCAGTGCACCAGTCCACTCCCTTGCGCCATTTAGTTATGGTGGGTGGGGTGGGATTTTTCCATGCCACCGCGATGTCGCGTTTGGCCACCACAAGGGCGGTCCCTTGAAACATTTTGTCCGCTCTTGATCCTTCTAGCCCGTCAGTAACACCCAGTAATATGTTCAGGGATTATGTGGGACCTCCCACCCCAGCACCTCTGTAAGTTCCGCCTCCATATCAGCCCAATAAGAGGTTATATGTGGGCAGGACCATACCATGTGGAAAAAATCTGCGGGTTCAGCTTCACATCTTACGCATGTTGGGTGTGAAATTAGGCCTGCTCTGTGTAGGCGGGCAGGGGTAAGATAGGAGGCGTGCAGGTAATAAAGCTGGACCAGGCGCAGTCTAACTGAAACAGTGATAGTCTTGGCAGCCATCAGAGCATCCCTCCAATCCTCCTCCTCCAGAGGGCCCAACCATGTCTCCCACCTGGCCCTCAATTGGTCAAGGGAAGTAGTACCGTTGTTAGTTAAGGAACGGTATATAGGTGAAACTCCTCCCCTCCCGAGGTTACCCATCATGATTTGAGCTTCCAGGGGGCTGTGTTCTGGCAGTGATGTGCCGGGCATTATATGCATGTCTAGGGCATGGCGGAGTTGTAAATATCTGTAGAACTGGGACAGGTGAAGCGAGTGTCTGGTTTGCAAGTCTGCAAAGGAGCGAATATGGCCGCTGACCCACACGTCTCCAAGGTGTGAGATGCCAATGAGGTCCAGCTTTTAAAGCCCTCTAAACCTCCCACCTCCCGCAACCATATACCCTGCCAAAGGGGTGTTTGCTGAGTCAGTTTGCCCTTCCAGTGAGTGTGTCGTAGAGAGGCGTACCAGGCTAGAAGAACTGTTCGGGTCACCATGGGGGGGTCCCCGGGAATGGGCGATCCATACGTCATAGCCTGAACCTGAGAGAGGCCTAAGTCCTTGAGTTCGGTCCTGTAAGCAGGGTCAGACCACCCCTCTTCCGCACAATGTTATTCATTAATGCAGCACTGTGTCCATTTTGAACTGCAAATGTTCGCGTGCATGTGTTCAAATGTCATAATCTAAAACTAGACAATATGTTTTGTCAGGTTTCATTACTGGAAACAAAGGATTATTCATCGGGGAGGTGCAAGTCTCAATTACACCTTGGTATTCGCATTGGTCTAAGATTTCTTTGACCTGCCTTTTTGCATCGTTTTTTTATAGGATACTGTCTCTGAGGATTTGGAATAGATTTCAATGGGATTTCGTGGTGGGTAGACTCCCCGTCCCACCCTACATGGTTGCGGTATAATGCCAGAGCTAGCGCTAGTTCCCACTCCTGCGCGTATGAGTGTTTTAAAAATTCTGGAACGAGGTCGGAAAGCAGGCAAAATGACGCTTTCCCCCTTTGGGCAATCCATCACAAACTCAGGCGGCCAATCTCTTTCTGCTAGCAGTATGTCATACCAATATGTTAAGTTCTCACAAAAGAGACCTTTAACTTTTCTTGAGATGTCCCTGTGAGCGCTTAAACCAGGTTGAGTGGGCACTGTCCCTCCCACTACAAGAACGCCAGGACCAAGGAAAAGGGTATGAGGAAGTCGTTTCTTTATTATCCTCGTTACAGGTCCGAGAGTGAGTCCCTAGACCATAGCACGTCCCTTCCCTGTTAACAGTTTCAGAGCAGTTAGAGTCATACAAAGTCAAAGAAAATGGTGCTTAAGGTGAGTAACAAGGCTGGAATTGAGGCAGTGACAGAAGGCTCCTCTGCTTCTATGCCCGGTTGTGGTCTCCTCCTCGGGGAAGGCTCCGTTCTTCTCCTCGGTTTGGTACCGTGAAGGAAATTAGATAAACAAAAAAAGAAAAAGGTATCAGAATCTGCTGTCTCTGCGGAAGGTAAAGGGGAAGGTAAAGTGCCACCGTCACCCGTGCACTGCTTCTGTGAGGTGTCTAGGTGAAAGGGGTTGTGGTGTCTTTAGGTGAGGTGGCCCGCACTCCCGCCCACCAGCCCCTAAAGGAGAAGAACCCAGGCACTTGCCTGCACCCAAGACCCTCCTGGGCCGTGGGGAGGGGAGTCAAGGCCTCCGCTTTCCTTGCTGGAGTACCAGACTCGTGGGCGTTGCTCCTTGAGCTGGTTGCCTTGATGTGGTCCCCTTCTTCCTGTCGCGGGCCTCCTGACAGCAGCAGCTCCCTGGTCCCTCTGCACAGGATGAAGGTCTTGTCCTCTGCTCCCGGTTGTCTTCCGTCTTCTCTCTCGCTCCTTCCTCCTCGTCTGGTGTTTCCGGCATTAAAGCCCGTCCCTCAGCTCCACCTGTTCCGGCTGGACCGCACAACCCACTTCCGGTCGGGGTTTCGGCGGCCGCCATGTTGGAGTGGTCGGGTTGTTCCATGCTGGGGTGGACTCCAACACACTGCCTCCCCTCCAGGAATGGACGAGTGGGCCATTCGGATACCGGATAGCGGGAGAGGAAGTCCACGTTCGTCTGCAGTTTCCCCGGGACATGCAAAGTATGGAAAGAAAAAGGTTGTAATGCAAGGAACCAATGGAGTACTTTCGGGTTCGAGTCTTTATGTAGGGACCGCCAGGTCAAGGGGGCATGATCCGTAAGGAGAAGGAACTGTTGTCCTAGCAGGTAATATTGAAGGGCCTCTACTGCCCACTTGATGGCCAAGCATTCTTTTTCTATGGTGGCGTACTTTGTCTCTCTGGGGAACAGTTTTCTGCTTAAATAAAGGACGGGGCGTAGGTCGCCCCCTTCGTCGGGCTGGGAGAGGACAGCCCCGAGTCCCCTACCGGAGGCGTCAGTCTGGAGTACAAAGGTTTTTGTATGATCAGGACAGGCCAGAACAGGAGCATTACATAGACTCTTTTTTAATGAGGAGAAGCTGCGTTCCTGCGGAGAGGCCCATGGAAGAGATGTCCCTGACACCTTTTTACTCAGAAGGTCGGTGAGGGGGCTAGCGATGTCCGAAAAGTGGGGAATGAACCTCCTATAATATCCGACCAAGCCTAAGAAGGAACGGACATCTTTCCTGGTGATGGGGCGGGGAATGTTTGTGATGGCTTCTAGTTTGTTTACCTGGGGTCTGATTTTCCCTGCATGTATGTCATATCCAAGGTATTCTATGTGGTCCGTACCGAACATGTTTTTTTTTAGGGTTAATAGTGAGGCCTGCTCTCCTGAGGGTATCTAGTACTGCCTTCAAATGTGTAAGGTGTGTTTCCCAGTCAGGGCTGTGTATGATTATGTCGTCCAGGTATGCGACGGCATAAGTATGGTGTTCTTGCAGTATAACATCCATTAGACGCTGAAATATGGCTGGAGCGCCGTGAAGGCCGAAAGGGAGAACCTTAAACTGAAACAGGCCAGCAGGGGTGGAAAAGGCGGTCTTTTCTCTGGCTTCCCGAGCAAGGGGGATCTGCCAGTATCCTTTCGTAAGGTCGATTGTGAACATTACCCGGGCATCCCCCAATCGCTCTATCAGCTCATCGACGCGGGGCATAGGATACGCGTCGAACTTAGACACAGCATTAAGCTGACGGAAGTCGATACAGAACCTGATGCTCCCGTCAGGTTTAGGAACGAGGACTACTGGGGAGGACCAGGCGCTGTGGGAGGGCTCGATAATGTCTGCCTCTAACATGGCTTTTACTTCCTGATCCACTGCCTGCCTACGTGCAGCGGGTATACGATAGGGTTTTAATTTTATCGGTTTTGCCCCTGCTGTGTCTATCGTGTGCTCGACTAAAGCCATCCGTCCTGGTGTACCTACCAGTACATCGGAGTAGGCCCTACATTGGGTTTGCATCTGGAGTGTCTGTGTATGTGATAGTTGTTTTCCTAACTGGACAGACTCCTTTCCTACGGGGGAGGGAGTGGCTAAAGGGATGTCGAGGGGTTTATTAAAGGACACATGTAGTACCGGCCGGTCCTTAGATGTTGGTAAGGGGCCTTCCCAGGCTTTTAAGAGGTTCACGTGATAAGTCTGGCCTGTTCGTGTTTTGGGGGGAACGGCTATACGGTAAGAGACAGGGGTGACCCTATCCAGTACCTTGTAGGGGCCCTGCCACGTGGCTAACAATTTCTTCTCGGTGGTGGGAAGAAGGATCAGGACATTATCACCAGCTTTGAACTCTCTTAGGTTGGTGTTCCTATCAAACTGGTTCTTCTGTGTAGTTTGTGCTTTCTCCATGTTTGTATGGACCTCTTCCCAGAGGGACGCCAGAGTGTCTCTCAAGTCCTTGCTATGTTGCAATAAAGGCTTGCTTTCATCCTCTTCCTCCACCCACTGTTCAACCGCCATGTCAAGGAGTGTGCATGGTTTCCTCCCGAACAGTAGTTCGTATGGGGAGAATCCCGTGGATTTTTGAGTATGGGTCCGGATGGCAAACAATACCAGGGGTAGCTGTCGGTCCCAGTCTCCCCCTGCTTTGTTAATGGACTTTCTGAGCATGGTCTTAATTGTTCTATTATACCTCTCAACAAGGCCGTCTGTTTGAGGATGGTATACAGCTGTGTGTATCTGTTTGATCCCCAAGAGGTCACATGTATGCTTCATGAGACGAGATACAAATGGGGTACCCTGGTCGGTCAACAACTCGTGGGGAAAACCTACACGAGCAAAGAAGGAGACCATAGCCTGAGCCACTGCTGTGGTGGTGGTGCTGGTCAGGGGTATCGCTTCCGGGTACCGGGTGGCATAGTCCACTAACCCAAGCAGATACTGGTGTCCCCGAGAGGAAGGACTAAGGGGTCCCACGAGGTCCATCCCAACCCTCTGAAAGGGAACGTCTATTATCGGGAGCGGGTATAACGGGGCCTTAGGTAGTGAGGGATTATTGACTAATTAACATCTGACACAGGAGGTGCAATACCTGGCTGCTTCATGATAAACCCCGGGCCAGTAAAACCTGTCTAATAGATATCTCAGAGTATGCTCCTTCCCATAATGACCTCCTCCTGTTTGACTATGGGCGAGGTCCAATACTTGTTCTCGGAACGGTTTTGGGACCAATAACTGTTCCTTCTGACGTCCTGCCTCCCGGGTTATTCTATATAGCAAACCCCTTTTTACACAAAACAGCGGGCCTACCTTCTCTGGTTGGTCCTCTTGGACCTGCCCCCAGGCATGTTGTAGGGTGCCATCCTCCCTCTGAGCAGCACGAAAGTTCTGGCTTAGCGTCGGGGATGCATCTAAGGAAGAAATGATAGTAGAGGGTATGGTACAATGGTTTTTGAGGTATAAGGCCCGTTCTTCTCTCCGTTCCCTACGGGTCTTTGTTCTTTTGAGTATGTGGCTTTCTATTCCTTCTTCGGAGAAGGGGGCATGAGCCAGCCACCCCAACACGGGGGATGTAGAGCTGAGGGACGAGAGGTACTTCTGGAATCTGGGTAGGTCAGTCCCTAAAAGGACGGATTCAGGGAGAGAAGGCATGACTCCCACTTTCCTCAACTGGGGCTCCCCGTCTATCTCCAATAGGACCTCAGCAAGGGGATATATCTTCTTTTCGCCATGCACGCATGTCACCTGTATGTAGTCTTCCCAAGTATCTGTGACTCGTGTACAAGTCCTTTGCTAACGACGGTGTGGTGACACCCTGTGTCCAGGACAGCCACTACCGGCTTCCCGTTAACGTGTATCTTCTCTGTGTAGAGTTGAGGGGTTTCTCCAGCGACTAGAACACGGCCACGGGTGTACCCCACTTCCATGGGTTCTTGGGGAGGGTTACGAGCAGGGCACTGGCGGGCAATGTGGCCCCACTCCGCACAGTGGAAACATTGGGGACCCTGTAAAGATGGTATTCCCTGGGTGGGTCTGGGTGTATGTCTCCCTGGGACTGGAACTCGGTTTTCCGTGGTTGTCTTCGCCGGGGGCCTGGGTATGCTTACGGGGCACCTCTGGGGCTGGGCCTTGAACTCAGGAGACCTGTGAAAGGCACATGCCAGGTCCACTGCCATGGTCACGGTTAAGTGTGGATGTTGCTTAACCCATGTCCTAGTGCTAAGGGGAAGGGCCTCGAGGTATTGCTCTAGGTAAACCTTTTCTGTTAGGTCGTCAATGGTTGAGGAAGCAGGTTGTAGCCACCGATTTCCAAGGTCACGTATCCTATAATATAGGGCTCTGGGGTTATCCCCGGTTGTCCATTTTTCCTTGCGGAAGTGGTTGCGATAATATTCGTGATCGCAGCCCAGCCTTTCCAGGATGGCTCTTTTTATTTCAGTGTAGGGAGTGGTGCCTGCCGGGTTGGCGGCTTGAAAAGCGGCCTGTAATTCACCAAACAACAAGAGGGCTACGTACTGTCCCCACCTCTCTTGAGGCCAAGCCGCGGTGGAGGCGACCCGCTCGAAATTCACAAAAAAGAAATCGGGGTCGTCCCCCTCCTGGAACTTCTGAAGCACAGTGCCTGGCACATTAGGGTGTATCCTGGCGCTCGATATGGCATCGGTCAATCGCATTATGGCTGTGTCCTGCACCTGTTGGTTAAATGCCATGAGAGAAGCCTGGTCTTTCAAGGCGGTGTGTAGGGCTTCTCGTTCCTGTTGGGCTAACTTGGTTTGCTGTTCGAAAACGAGCTGCAGGTGGCGTTGGCCCTCTGCCAATTGGGAAATCATGGATTCCATGGTGAGGGATTGTGTCATGGTGGCTAGACGCTATCCCACTTCTGACACCACTGTGAGCGCTTAAACCAGGTTGAGTGGGCACTGTCCCCCCCACTACAAGAACGCCAGGACCAAGGAAAAGGGTATGAGGAAGTCGTTTCTTTATTATCCTCGTTACAGGTCCGAGAGTGCGTCCCTAGACCATAGACCGTCCCTTCCCTGTTAACAGTTTCAGAGCAGTTAGAGTCATACAAAGTCAAAGAAAATGGTGCTTAAGGTGAGTAACAAGGCTGGAATTGAGGCAGTGACCGAAGGCTCCTCTGCTTCTATGCCCGGTTGTGGTCTCCTCCTCGGGCAAGGCTCGGTTCTTCTCCTCGGTTTGGTACCGTAAAGGAAATGAGATAAACAAAAAAAGAAAAAGGTATCAGAATCCGCTGTCTCTGCGGAAGGTAAAGGGGAAGGTAAAGTGCCACCGTCACCTTTGCGCTGCTTCTGTGAGGTGTCTAGGTGAAAGGGGTCGTGGTGTCTTTAGGTGAGGTGCCCCGCACTCCCGCCCACCAGCCCCTAAAGCAGAAGAACCCCGGCACTTGCCTGCACCCACGACCCTCCTGGGCCGTGGGGAGGGGAGTCACGGCCTCCGCTTTCCTTGCTGGAGTACCAGACTCGTGGGCGTCGCTCCTTGAGCTGGTTGCCTTGATGTGGTCCCCTTCTTCCTGTCGCGGGCCTCCTTGATGTGGTCCCCTTCTTCCTGTCGCCGGCCTCCTGACAGCACCAGCTCCCTGGTCCCTCCGCACAGGATGAAGGTCTTGTCCTCTGCTCCCGGTTGTCCTCCGTCTTCCGTCTTCCGTCTTCTCTCTCGTTCCTTCCTCCTCGTCTGGTGTTTCCGGCATTAAAGCCCGTCCCTCGGCTCCACCTCCCGGCCCCGTAGCTTCCTGTACCGTTGTTCCGGCTGGACCGCACAACCCACTTCCGGTCGGGGTTTCGGCGGCCGCCATGTTGGAGTGGTCACTCCAGGGTTTTTTCTAGAATTGATATGTTTTGAATACAATCATGGATGTTTTGAAAACAATCATAAATGTTTTGAAAACAATCACCAATGCTTTTCTAAACAAATGCGATCATGCACAGCTGGCTGTTGGCCAAGGATGAAGAAAGTGGTGACCCTTATAAGAAAGTGGTGACCCTTATACAGAATAATTCTGCCGTGCCTGGGGACATGTTTATGTACGTCAGGTACAGGGATTATGATAGAATACTAAGAGCCTGGTGTCGAAGAGACAGGCGCAAACTACTAGGTAAAAGGTCACCTGTTTAGAATTGTTATTGTCGTGTTGATGGGGCAAATGTATGTAATAGGGGTATACTTGACAGGACTAGCCTAAAGGACAGGACACACAATTCATCGTCCGTCAGATAGATGCCATCTACATAGGACACTGCCTCCTCATCGCCTATATGTAATATTTCTAACACTCTTGTCGAGAATAGCCCCGGGCTGTTCTTATACCCTTGAGGCAATCGACGGAAGTGATACTGAGTGCCGAGGGCAGAAAATGCTGTCAAATATCTGCTGTCTGGAGCTATATTTTGGCAGAAGAATTCATTTGAGATATCTAATGTCGTTTTGTATTTCTTCCGCCCAATGTTATTTATTAATGCTGCACTGTGTGCATTTTGAACTGCAAATGTTCGCGTGCATGTGTTCAAATGTCGGTAATCTAAAACTAGACGATATGTGTTGTCAGGTTTCATTACTGGAAACAAAGGATTATTCATCGGGGAGGTGCAAGTCTCAGTTACACCTCGGTATTCGAGTTGGTCTAAGATTTCTTTGACCTGCCTTTTTGCATAGTTTTTTATAGGATACTGTCTCTGAGGATTTGGAATAGATTTCAATGGGATCTCGAGGTGGGTAGACTCCCCGTCCCACCCTACATGGTTGCTGTATAATGCCGGAGCTAGCGCTAGTGCCCACTCCTGCGCGTATGAGTGTTTTAAAAATTCTAGAACGAGGTCGGAAAGCAGGCAAAATGATGCTTTCCCCCTTTGGGCAATCCATCACAAACTCAGGCGGCCAATCTCTTTCTGCTAGCAGTATGTCATACCCATATGTTAAGTCCTCCCAAAAGAGACCTTTAACTTTTCTTGAGATGTCCCCCTCTATTTGAAGTGTAATTTCACACAATCTATGCGGGGCACTAACTCTGGTATCAGGCGTTTCCACCGTGATGTGTTCATTCAATACTGCTGTCACCAGAAAATCCTTCAGGTTCTGGCGAGCTATTGTTACTTCTGCCGCACTGTCTAGCATCGTCGGAGCCCATTCCCCGTTCAGAAGCTGAGTCCTCAGTAACCTGGGCATGTCTAATTTTTAAGCCAGCTACTTTCATCTTTTTGAATTGAGATTTTGCTTTAGGTTGCTCTTCCTGTTTGATAATATAATCTGAATTTCGATGTGTTTCCCTTTTTGTGTTTGGTCGATCTTCTTGCTTTTGTTCTGATTGCCCGTCCCTCACCGAGTTTTTTGATGAACCCTGGAAGGAACAAAAGGAATGTGTATCTGTGTCCTGATACCTGTCAGGTTTCCTAATGTTATCACGATTCCTAAGGTTATACCTCTTTTCAGAGGACTCCCGTTGGGGAGTCCCACCCTTTGATCGTGAATTCTTTTCTGAATTGTTATTTTTAGAATTTTTGTTTTCCCATTTCTTTTTAGAAGAAGTGGGTGCTTGCTTTGAGTTGTCTTTGTCGGGACTACCTGTCATATGTGGCTTCCCTGCTTTTTTACCCAAATTACCTCTACCTAATGCAGCATAGGTTTCTTCGATAATTTTTGGTAATTCTCGCTCCCTATTGATAGGAGCTGTTTCCCTTAGGCTGCTGCCTCCCCCTTTGTATTGCTCAGCATTATTGCAGAGCCTTGGGCAAAATTACCCATCAGTTTCATCCCCAAGTCCAGGGCAGGTCTTGCCCCGTACTTATTCTGTATCTGTTTCAGTACTTCAGGAACGACTGCGAAGGAAGGGTTAACGTGTACTCTGACATAAACGGCAGCAAAGATTGTTCCCCAAGTGGTACAATCCTCAATCGAGGGACCCATCCCCATTGAAAAACAAATTGTTAGCATTCAATGTTTTTCCTGCGGATCCGTATGGGGAAATGCTGCTTCCAGCTGTGCAATTTTTTGTGCTATCCAGAACGGAATTTGCTCCCGTTTGGAAGTAATTGTCCCTATTACTGATTTCAGTGCCTGTGGGCTAATTATAGGTGTGGTCTGATGTGGACCAGCTAGAGCATTTCTCGCAGGTTGGACTGTTAATGTTCGCATAACGAACTGGACAACATGTCTGTAAAGCCTGACTATGTCTTTGTATATTGTACGGACTTCATCCACTGGTAGTGTATCTATCTTTGGATGTGGAGTATATCTCACTAAGACCGGCCAGGTCACTCCTTCTATGCTGAGCGGACCAAGTCTTATGACAGATGTTGTGTATGGGAGGGCACCTTCAAACCAGTTTCTGTGTTGCTGGTAAGTGTCAGATTCCTACTTACGTTTCCGCAGGACCGCCATGCAAAAGATAAAAGGTCCCAACCTCCCCTGGCCATGTATCGTGCCCAACGCAGTCAAAGCAACAACAGTAGACCAAGGGAAGAAGGGAAAACGGGGAAGGAAAAAAAAAGAAGTATCCCACGATGTTCCCCACTCTTGGACAGGACCAGGCAGCCAGGAGAAATCTCTGTCAAACAAAGATATGTACTGAAATGCCAAATCTAAAAGGTAATAAAGGAAACTATGTGTGACTCTAAAGTACCTGAATAATTCCCTTCTTCCACTGAGTACTGACAGGTTGTTCGAGTGGGGTGTAGTCTCTTGTCTGTAGAAAGGGAGAGCGTAACAAAGGATTACAATGAAGTTATGAAAGAAAAGATAAAAGGAAAGCACACTGAGACCCACCTATGGGCTAACAGTAGTGACCCACGAAGACAGGATTCTTCTTAAAGAACGAAATCCTAAACAACTATCTAACATAGTGTTCGTGTAAATGAGCGATTAATCTAATCTAATTCCACCTTGAACATCAGGTAGAACTAACAAGATATTCGTTGTGGCTTTGAGGAATAACTTTATGAAAATAAAAGAAAAAGACAGGAAAAATCAAATCTTCATGGACCTAGGATCCCAATCAGAAAAGTATTAAGCAGACATATACATTATATGCATGGGCAGCGCAAACAGCGCTGTTACCGTAGAGTAGATGAATGGCTGTTTCTTTTTTTCCTTTTTATTTTGTTTTCTGTTATTTCTTTGTAGTGGAACTGAGGCCTCTCCAAACTACTGTGACGTGGGAGCCAAGGACCAGGATGGACAGAAATGCGCCAGAAGAACCAGCGAGACCCCAGGACGCCGAGAACAGAAGTTGCGATGTGGACAGAAGCAGGCACGCCACACCAGGACACTGCGACGAGAACGGGAGCAGGAACGCAGCAGCCCGACAAGGGACCGGCAGAACGGCAGGTGAGTAACCCGGAAGCACAGGAGAGTGTGGCCGGAAGCGAACAGAGCCGATCCCGAACAGAGGAACACGAAGCGTTCCAATAGGGGATCCGAGGAGCTTTATGCTCCTCTGTCGGTGTCCGCGCATGTGCGGCAGCGGGACCGGCATTCATGATAGTTTGCCGGTGCCTGCTGCGTTATGCAAGTGGGACCGGCTTTCCCGACAGTAAGTTAACAGGACTTCAATGTCTTCGTATGGAATGTATTCTTCCGGTGGTTCGACTACAATGTATGTGTGAAACAATTTAATCTGTGGATCTGCAGGCGGAAACTGAACCCAAGAATAGAAAACCTCTGATCCGAACACCTCGTGTGCCTCAATCACGAAGGTAACACAGCCACCTGTTAAGGGTACGCTGTGTTCTAACAATTTCATAGTAACTGCATGTCTGCAGTTCTCTGTGATGTTGAGAGCGTTAGCCAGTTCGTCTTCCCCCGAGCCCGAACCACCATTCGATGACTCAGTCATTCTCAGGAGAAGAAAAGCTCTAGTAACTAAGGGTTTTGCACAATATGGGGAACCTTTTATCCTTACAAACTTGCTAAACCTTCAGCCAAACCACAGAGTATATCTGCTCAGCTGAGGTGGATTCCCTTCCCACTTCAGACGTCTCTGAAAGGTGTGAGTAGGACTTTCTGAGAAAGCACGACTGAACTATTCATATTTTCACTGTTAATATAAGAACCAAACCAACGTTGGCGGCCCCATGTTGTGTAGTTCCTAGGAATCCCCAGGACCTGCGTGTTTTGTATGACCT
This sequence comes from Calotriton arnoldi, assembly GCA_963921515.1. Classification (NCBI taxonomy): domain Eukaryota; kingdom Metazoa; phylum Chordata; class Amphibia; order Caudata; family Salamandridae; genus Calotriton; species Calotriton arnoldi. The sequence continues at coordinate 2,185,967 of CAWUFW010000724.1, forward strand.
AAACTGAGGGCTTGGTGTCCCGACCGCTTGCGGACACCCCCACAGGATATGTCAGCCGTTAGATCAGCTAGCTCTACAGTGCCACTACCACCCCCCTGTATCTTACAGTGGTGTAGGTAGTTTCTGGTAACCACTGAACATGACTACCCTGATTCCTCAGGGATCGTGGAAAACAGTACAGTACATTTCACTCAGACACTTGTGCTTGCTTTCTCTCAGAAAATACACAGGATGGCGATTAGGACGTTTCAATAAGAATTTATTGGTCCAGCGACAGCCTCGTGTAAAACATATCTGCTGCGACAATCAGGAGACAGAAGCATACAAAAGAGATTGCTAGTACCAATATAGTAAATAGTAGATACATTTCTATCATAGTGCTAATAAGATGAACATAAGCAGTTCAGATCAAAACAATAGCACTTGCATATTCCTAAAATGCGCGCCCTAAGTGATTTGCCTAAATGCACCTAGCCTAGATTTGTATATGTAGCATGTATATGTATATATGTGTGTAGCCAAGAAACCCCTAGGGATGAACCATCCCCCTCACCTGATGGTTGAGTACGAAGGACCCAGTCTCTGCTTCGAGGATGACACCCCACCAGGGATGTCAGACCGCTGCATGTCTTAGATTCAGCATGCAAGACGCCGTGTCAGCTTGGAAGGAATTCTCCTCTAATTTATAGGGGGGAGTGAGGGTCTTTTATACTAAAGTGGTCACTCCAGGGTTTTTTCTAGAATCAATATGTCTTGAAAACAATCATGGATGTTTTGAGAACAATCATAAATGTTTTGAAAACAATCACCAATGCTTTTCTAAACAAATGCGATCATGCACAGCTGGCTGTTGGCCAAGAATGAAGAAAGTGGTGACCCTTATACAGAATAACTCTGCCATGCCTGGGGACATGTTTATGTACGTCAGGTACAGGGATTATGATAGAATACTTGAAGAGACAGGAGCAAGCTACTAGCCAAAAGGTCACCTATTTATTATCGTTATTGTCGTGTGGCTGGGACAAATGTATGTAATAGGGGTATACATGACAGGTCTAGCCTAAACGACATGACAAAATAGTGTGGAGAGTCTGCATGGGTCTTATAAAAAATAAAATGTGTCATTTGTTGAAAAACATATTGCATCACTCACTGCACATATATTTTTTCACTAGTTTATTTTATTAAGGATGGCTACCTTAGATTCGGGGCTTTAGCCTTGGCATTGCAGATTTTATATCAGCATGTGCAGATGCATTAACCCCCTAATTTGCCGTATTTAAATTTAACGTAGCTCATTCATCTAAGAGCATGTTTCTCTTTCACTCCCAGTTCGAAAACCATTAGAGTGTTATCTGAATTGAGGTTGTAGGAGTGTTCCAAAGACTCATCTCCTTTTTCTGTTGCTTAAATCATTTTTAAAATATCTGTGCCAATCTCGACTTGAAATTGGGTTACCACAGATTCCTTAGAAAGCAAAGTCTGCCGCACATTTCCCTTAGCTGTGAATTCCTTCACTTTTATGGTCCACGGTGCTTGGCATAGACCAATGGAAGCTTATCTCTGAAAGACAGCCACGTTCCGCAGACTTTCCTTTGTTGACTTTCCTTCTGATCTATAAATCCGTCTAAGTGCTAATATATACAATGTGCCTTGTATGCTTTAAAAAGGCTATAAACTAAGTCCTACGCTGTTCTAGTGTGGGAACTGAAGGATCAGATTTATAAAATGAAAGTAACAGGGACAAGGTAGATCTGTGAGCTGTGCAGGGAAGACACCTAAAACACTTTAATGTGTGTGTAGTGCTTTGAAGTTGCTAGCGCCAAACGTTCCCTGCATGGCAACACAGGCCAGCCACCGGCTGTAGAGCCATTCACAAGGGACAGCTCTATTGTACTTGTATGGGTAAAACATTTAGGAGTTGATTATTATGTGTAATGATTTATTAATAACAGCAAAACAAGCTGTTGGCACTACATTAGATGAGATACAAACTTTGTATCGAACAGCATTTAAAAGAAGAAACATGCTGCACCACACAATTCTCTGTGGGAGAGTGAAGCTTTCTTTCAGCTGTGAAAATGTGATTAGTACAGGAACGGAATTCTGTACGACCTTCGTTGTGAATTATGTGCATGTTGCCTAAAAGTGCTGAGAGAAAACAATTGGTAGGTTTGTTTTGTCTTGAACATATCCATTTCAAGTCCATGTGAGATAACTGTGTGTGTTTTCACCAAATGTATTTTAAAAATGTGAGAAAAATAAATAATTATAAAGGCTTCACTTTCTCTACCTAATGTAGCAAGAAAACTGTTCAAAGTGTGAAATCCCCATCAGGGATTATATTTTCTTAGCACAGACTTTGAAATAATAATGTAATTTTGTATTTTTAGGAGTTAATTTTGTAACTGTGTGTGGTCAGTAATGTTCTACACTACTCAGGTGTCTAGAAAAGCCAATTATAGTTTGTGACGTGAATGTTTTTAAGTATGAATCTTCCTGTGAGATATTCATTTTTTTACTGCAGAAAAATCAGGACTATTAATAGCCCATACATTATTTTGTAAAAGAATCTAACAATACTAAAACCTACTTGAACAAGAAAAGCGGTTAGATACTGTTTTTTGGGTGCTATGTTATAGCTGAAAAACCCATTGTAAATGGCCAGGGTTATTTGAAATGTGTATGTTAATTAGGTTTATTTCTAATCCTGCATTGTGAGGGTGCATGCGTGCGTCTATGCATGTCTGCATTTATATAGTCCAGTACTATTTGATAGGGTCTGTCAGGTTTATTAAAATCAAAAAGAGAGGAGTGTTTATTGTAGAAGTGCCAGGCACTATATTGCCTTGGATATTGTAGCTAGTTTATAATAGCTTTTATGTCATGTTTAGTGTCTGTTTTCAGATGATAATAAGCCTGATCCTAGGGCCTGTTTTAAAAGCCTCCTTGCTTGAAAAATGTTTCCTTGAGTCAGGGCCGGAATGGGAACAGAAACCGGCCCTGGCAAACTGCTCAGCCGGCCCCCCCAGGGGTGAGGGGGAGTGCAGCCGAGCAGTTTGCGAGGGCCGGTTTCGGCCGATTTTGTTACAGGGGGCCGATATTGCCGACCCCCGGTAACAAAAACGGCCCCCCAGGGGCCCAAAACCGGCCCCCACCCTAGCGGCCTACCGGGGAAACGCCTGGTGCCCGCTATGGCCAGTCCGGCCCTGCCTTGAGTTCTTCAGGTACTAAGGAGGAAAATGCCAATATTATCACCTTCTCACTTTGAGATGCATCTCTTTATAAAGACTGGAGACCAGTCAACCCCTGCAAAAAAAATACATTGAGGTCACAAACATCAGATAAATGCAGCCAGACTATTGCTTTAATTTTTGTGGTATGCCCACTTCAGTCTATATATGGTCTAGTTAAATTTACCACCAGATGTTCTTTCAAGATTCTAGTGAACTGTAGTCACTTCTGCTGTGCTAGCCTGAAGCGCTACTTTTGGACTGATTACATGTACTGTATGTATTGCATGTGTGCACATGTTGTGCAGGTCCGGGAGGAACTAGAACTAGTCCTAATACTTCTTAGTTCAGTATGTGGGTTACTTGTAGAAGTATAAAAATGTGTGTCAGGGGCGTGGCCTGGCAGCGGACAAGATGGCGGTGTGAGCTCCGCTGAGGCCGGGACATAAGCCCGGGAAATCCGACATTTATCCGGCAGCTGACAAGTGGGAAAGCGGTGCAGCGGTGCGGCAGGGGAGCGGCCGTTAATTACGGGGTCCGGAGTGAAGAAGCGACCAGCGGCTGCCGATCGCCGAGCGAGTGAAGAAAGGGGTCTGCGTCGGCGCCGGAGCTCCTGAGCGACAGAGCGGAGAGGAGGAGCCTTCAGCGCCGCACGGAAAGAAGTGGAGGACATCCTGGCGGGCTCCCGAGGTGAGAGAGCTCTGGGCCCGCGGTGCAGTGAGTGACTGTGGTCCGGCGACAGGGAGCATATCCGGACAGGGCCGGCAGGCGGGGGAGAGCGCCGATTGGCGTTGCGAGTCTTCCGGCGCGAGGATCAACGGAGGAGCGCCCAACGTGGAAGCGAGCGGCAGGGCCCAGTGAAGCAGGAGCTGCTGGGGGGGCGGCGGATCAGTGCAAAGACAGTCTGCGGCCTTCGGGGACCCCGACGCCCGGCGGTGACTCGATGAGCTGAGGCGGCCGGCCCGAGGGGCGTGAAGTGAGTGCGCTGCGAGGCGGCCCAGGGCATTGGCACGAGTTGAGTTCTCGCGGAGGTGAGCCAGCATTGGAGGGACCGGGAGCGATCTACCTGCCGGAACAAACAAGCAGTGCGGGCGCCCACTATTGGAGGCCGTGAGCGTGCCCCGCTAAGAGGCGGGTTAGCGCCGGGACTGTGTGGGGTTCTCTGAGAGCCCGGCGCATAGGGGAAGCCTTGTGGATCATTGCGCCTGGCTTGTGTGGCACGCCGAAGGGGGTGCGGAGACGTGGAGGAGGCTGGGTGACGCACCGGAGTGACACCCCAGACATCGGGAACACTCGGGGTCCCCCAGGGGTGAGTTGGCGTTTGGGGGACCGGAGAATACACACCCACCGTGACAGCCACGCAGTGTGGGAGATCGTCGCAGTGACCGGCGCGGAGGGACAGGATAGCGGTGACAGATCGTCGAGTGGTACTTCTTGACCCACACAATGAAGCCGAAGGGGGCGCCGGTCCAGACAAACAAATTGGATCGGTATGCGGTCTCGAAGCCACCGGCGACGGACGACGAAAGTGCGGGGGACAGGCCCCGGCCCCCGAACCATCCTTAAGCTCCATCATGGCGGCAATACAGACACTGGGCACGACACTGGAGACCAAGATAGATAAGGTCTCCATTGAGATGAACCTCCTGCGTGCAGATATGAATAAGACATCAGAGAAGGTCAAGGCCGCTGAAACGCACATTGTAGATCTGCAGTCCTCTACCAGGGGCTTAGAGGAGAAGGTCCAGCAGCTGATTAAACAACATCAACAGATGGCTCTGAAGATGGAGGATCAGGAAGGAAGGGCCCGCAGGAACAACATTCGGGTAGTGGGGGTCCCGGAAGGAGTGGAGGGGCCCAGCATGGACCTATTCCTGGAAGAGCTCATACTGCAACACTTGAAGCCTAAACGACTCTCTGCCCTATTCACGGTGGAAAGGGCGCACAGAGCGCCGGTCCCTCCGCCGAAACCGGGGGCGCCCCCTAGAACGATCACCGCACGGATACTCAACTATCGGGACCGCGATGCTATCCTGCAGGCGGCCCGGCAGCAGGGAGATCTTCAATATGAGAACGTGACGGTGCGGTTTTTCCCGGACTTCACGCTGAAGGTGCAGCAGGAGAGGAGGACATTCGATGGGGTGAAACAGACACTGAGAGACAGGGGCATCAAATACATGATGTTCTTCCCGGCGAAACTCAAGATCATCGCAGGGGGCAAATCCTGGTTCTTCACGTCCCCGGCGGAGGTCCAGTCGTGGCTGGACGGGCCACGGTCACAGTCGGATCCTGCAAGAGCGGAGGGGGGATGGAGAGACACTCGAGATCGGTCTCCGGCATCCACCAGTGGGCATGAAGGAGGGAGTGGGCGAGATCGACGCCTCCGACGATCCAGATCACGGAGTTTGGCGTCCTCTGGGGGCCCTGGAGGTTGACAGTAACGAGGACACTGCCTGCCACTGCCTGAGTTTGGTATTTTATAAATGTGTGCAATGTTTATTATAGGGGGGGCCGGTGCCCGCTGCATGCCTAGAGAACTTTGTTTTTTGGACTTATTAACTATTCTCAGCTGCTTAGTTTAAAATCTGGGGCTAAAAGTGGCCTTACGGAGCTATTGATGGGCTAGGATACACGCCCCCAATTTCTAGTTTTTCTTTGTTTTTGTGGGCGACAGGCGCTCTGCTAGTTGGGGATGTGGGTGGTTCCAAGCCCACGGAGCAGGGTAGCAGGGAGGGGGGTAGGATCTAGTTGTTGGGTAGGACAGGGGGGAGGGAGAGTAGAGGGGTTTAGTTGGGGGTTCATAATGTGTTCAATGCTTTCCAATACTTGCAAGGATGGGAGGGGCGGTGGGGGGTGGTCTGGGTGGGTTAAGGACGGGAGGGGAGGCAAGGTGCATTTCCCTGATGGCTACACAGCGGGCTAAACGACTCAAGATCTTATCTTGGAATGTGAATGGCCTCGGAGATAGGATTAAGAGAACCATGGTACTTCAATATCTCCATCGACACACCCCGGATATAGTTCTCCTCCAGGAGACACATTTGAAAGGAAATAACTATCTGGCTCTGAATCGATTTGGCTATACCCTGTTGGCTCACGCGGGGTTTACTTCGGGCTCCAGGGGAACAGCGATACTGGCTAGGAAATCCCTGCCATTGGTGCCCAATCGCACATGGTGCGACCCGCTGGGCCGCTATGTTGCACTCACGGGGATGTGGGAGGGTCTCATCTTGAATGTATGCTCGGTATATATACCACCAAGGTTGCATGGGGCGACTTTTCCCGATCTTAGTGCATTACTGCTGGACATGCCCAATGGGACCTTGATTATGGGGGGCGATATGAATGAGATTATGTCACACGACCTTGACCGAGACTCGCCCGCACATAGAGCTCAGGGGCGCGCCCGCTGACAGCCTTTGTGAATGCGATGGGGTTGGTGGACCTGTGGAGGGCGCATAACCCAGACACTCAACACTTTACCCATATCTCGGCGGCACATGGCAGTGGTGCTCGCCTAGATTACATTTTTACACACACGACGTCGGCTGGGCTATTCAGAGCAAGCAGTCATAGGGCCAGGGGCATATCAGACCACTCTCCTGTGGCGGTGTGGCTATGGGGCCCGGAGAAAGACTGGACGGTGCCTCCACGCTTGGACCCCTATTTATTCAGGGATCATGACTTTCAGGGACGATATCAGGAGAGGACGAAACAATATTTTGAAGAAAACGTTGGGACGGTGAGATCTCACTGTGTGTTATGGGAGGCGTACAAGACGGTGGCGAGGGATTTCGTGCAAGCTGAAGTGGGGATTAGACGTAAGGAGAGAAGGGCGCAATGTGATGACCTAGAGCGAGAGATAACTCAGCTAGAATTGGGAGCGGACCCAGGATCTGGAGGTGGGACGGGACGTAGCCATGCCCTCCAGCTTAAACAGCGGGAGCTCAGGGATACTAGTGAGAACGCTGCACGCGCATACGCCAAAGCGACGCAGAGACGTATGTACGATCTGGGGGACAAAGTCAATAAGGTTATCGCGTGGCTTGAGAAGAGGGACAAGTGTAGGAACTGGGTCGCAGGCATTCAACCTAGAGAGGGTACAGTAACATTGGCTGGGGAGTAGATTGTGGAGGCTTTTGCGCAATATTATGAAGAGATCTACCAGTCACGGACTGACCGCAGGGAGGAGGAGTGCCGGGAGTTTCTAAGAGACATAGAGGTACCAGTCCTTGGCCAAAGTGAGCGAGATGCAGCGGACCTAGACTTGACGGTAGAGGAAGTTGAGGGTGCCATGAGGGATTTGCAGGCCGGGAAAGCGGCGGGCCCTAACGGGTTTCCAGCGGAGAGTTTTAAGTGCGTGACGGGTACGGTTGCACCGTACATGCTAAAGATGTTTAATGAGGCGCTGCTGGCCGGCCAACTGCCGGAGGATCTTAGAATTGCGACCATCGTTGTGATCCCTAAAGAGGGCAAACCGCGGGACTTATGCAGTTCATACCGACCGATATCCCTGATGAACTTTGAGACCAAAGTACTGGCAAAGATATTGGCCAATCGGCTGGGCCCGAACCTCCTGGCGCTAATACATCTGGACCAATCCGGCTTTATGCCCCATAGGAGCACTCGGCTGAATCTTCGTCGCCTCTATGGTGTCATGCACATGGTATCGCAGCGCCCTGATACGCCGGCCGCCCTCCTGTCCCTCGATGCTCACATGGCCTTCGATAGTATGGAATGGGACTATCTATTTGCGGTCCTGGATAAGTTTGGCTTCGGGTCGAAATTCCGGGCATGGGTTCGGCTCCTCTACACGGGGCCGAGGGCGCGAGTAAGGGTGAACGGGTCCGTTTCCAGGATTTTTGGGCTGCACAGGGGCACGCGACAGGGCTGCCCTCTTTCCCCGATCCTTTTTGCGCTTGCGCTGGAACCACTAGCGTCTTGGGTGAGGGGAGATCCGGTGGTTAGGGGCATTGATTTTGGGGGAGGATGGGAGGAGCGTATCTCCCTCTATGCCGATGACGTCTTGTTATATGCACATCGCCCCCGGCAGACTTTCCATAGACTCCTGCACATTCTGAGATCTTTTGGAGACTACTCGGGCTACCATATTAATTGGGGTAAGTCCCTGGTGTTTGTGCTAACGGGCGAGCCCCCGACGCTGACGTCGGAATGTAGGGACCTGACGTGTAAAACGGAATTCAAATACTTGGGTATCTGGATCACGAAATCTGAGGCCGCCTTCATGCGTCTTAATGTCCTCTCACAGTTAGATAGGGTGAAGGAAGATGTCCTACACTGGCGCGGGCTGCCGGTCTCGCTTATGGGGCGCGCTGTATTGTTTAAAATGATGGCCCTCCCGCGCCTCCTGTATGTACTGCAGAATACTCCTTTCTTGGTACGGAGAGGTTCTTTCGTTCTATAGAGGCGGAGCAGCGTACATTGTTGTGGGGAGGTGGGAGCCCCAGAATTGCCGTGAGAAAGCTACAACGGGGGGTATATGAGGGGGGACTGGCTGTGCCAGACCTGCGAAAGTACTACTGGGCCGCGCAACTTGTAAATATTAATGGGTGGGTTTTCTCCCCCACTGAGGAGCCGGCGTATCGGGTGGATCGGATGGCGCTGGGGAAGGGCGGGTATCTCGCAGCCCTCTATTCCAGGAGGAGGGGAGTGTCTGCTCGCCCGCCTCATACAGAGACAGTGATAGGCATATGGCGTAAGGCGACCAGGATGACGGGGTGGGAGGCCAGACACACTGAACAGACACCGCTGTGGCACAGGGATTTTCTCTCGGAGGTTGC